>JAVGVS010000528.1:90000-237362 GCA_032718565.1 Distichodus sexfasciatus | reverse complement strand
AAGACAGACTGTGGTTGAGTTGATCTGTCCTAGCAGGTTTTCTGCAGTGCAGTAGTAAAATCCACTGTGCTCGGAGCTGATGTTGTTGATGCTGTAATTCTGACCTGTTCCCAGCAGCGTGTCTGCATCTGTTCTTTGCCTAAACCAGGAGTACTTCAGAACAGGAGGGTTTGCATCACTGGTACAGATCAGAGTCACTAAACCACCCTCCACTGTCTCTCCAGAAGGAAGAATGAAGGCACTGGTGTTTCTAGGGGAGTCTGTTGGGTAACATATAAGATGTTATATGATAAAAAATGTTATATGTAAAATGTTTACTTCCTAATAGGCCATAAAGTAATATAATACATTATCTGGCATATGGTGAGCGTTTTTACTAAACTACAAGCATGGACCATGATGATATGCATTTCAAATCCACACATACACACTGGAGGAGAGGTGAGACTCTCGTGCCCTTCAACAGCACAGTCGTAGTTGACATCTCCACTGGTTCTAGTTATAATGCAGGATGAAGACGAGCAATGAAATACACGCTGCCTATTCTTGTACCAGATGTAAGTGGGGTTATTAGGCAAAGAGCAGGTAGTAACACATCTCAAAGTCACTGTTTGCTCCCCTGTTACAGAAGGTTCCACTTTTACCTGCAAACCTGCACAGATAGATACATATAAGTGTCTTTAGACTTCTAAATGGAGTGAGTAATCACATAGAATACTAGATAGAAAACATGTTAATCTTACCTGTGACAGACAGAGTGACTCCAGGATCACCAGTGTATTGACCACCAGCACCATAAGTGTAGAATCTGAAGCTGTATGTGTGAGCATCACTCTCTTTCACGTTAGTGATTCTCAAACTACAGTCATTGTGGGAACTTTGAAAATACTGGATTCTCCCTTTAAACTCTTCATTATCTTTCAGATCTACAGGCTCAGCGGCAGTCTGCTGACCAATGAACCAGAATGATTTTGTGACCCTCTGGTAATTAGGGAAGGTATAGTAACTGTTTATATCCACAGATGAGCCGATTACAGTGCAGACAGACTGGGGGGTGTAAGTCACACTCCAACACCTGTTCTCATTATAAACACCTGAAATATATAAAAATAACTGTATTAAAATTCCTGGAATATGTAAAAATATATTACACAAAAAGTAAAAAACAACATTTAGACATTAAAAACACTTTACAGTGTCGATATAACACTGAATTTTACTGCTATAATGAAATATAAGCTAACAGTGAGGTAACGCCACGTGAGTGATGTTGAAATTAAGTTCTTACAGACAGGAGGAGAGCGGAGTTCCTCTAGTCCTTTTACAGCACAGGAGTAGCTGCCTGCATATGTAGAGTCGTCCACATACAGTATGTCATTGTACCAGGGAGATACAGGCTTTCCATTCATGTACCAGATAAAGGACATCTTACTACCCAGGGTGCAGGTATTACTACAGGACAGCTTTTTTCCACCGCTAAATCTATCTGAAACTGTCACCTTAAGCTCTGCAGTTGATTATAAAGACAATTTGGTTGTTAATTCATCTACATTTGGTCAAAAGTAAATACAATTACACTAAATAATGCAGCTTCACCTGTGACAGACAGAGTGACTCCAGGATCACCAGTGTATTTACCACCAGCACCATCAGTGTGGAATCTGAACCTGTATGTGTGAGCATCACTCTCTTTCACGTTAGTGATTGTCAAACTACAGTCATTATGGGAACTTTGAAGGTACTGGATTCTCCCATCATACTCCTCATATTCTCTCAGATCAGTAGGCTCTATATTAGTCTGCTGACCAATGAACCAGAATGATTTGGTCACTGTGTGTCCTTCAGGGAATTTATAAGAGCAGGACAGATCAACTGAGGAGTTTTTCAGACCACAAATATGTTCAGAGGTGTAAGTCACACCCCAACACTCTTCACCCAGAACACCTGGAACACAAATAGAGATCAGGGGGAGAAAATTCTAATGGTAAGATCTACATTAACTTACCTGAGCATTTAAGAAAAATCCGTTAGAGCCGTTACAGATAATCCAAGTAAATGCTAAAAATTGGCTTTAGCATTGGAAATTTATACCATTTTGACATTGAATATTTATTTTAATATTTGATTGATATTTTATTTTACTTCGACCTCTAGTTTTGTAGTCATAACAGATTACAAACAGGATATAGAAATTGCTGAAATGTTTGTAGAAAGTTTAAGATTTATGTTCACTAACACACTTACACTTTTCAGGAGAGCGATGACTGCTGCCGTAAAGTCCACAGGAGTAGCTGCCCTTATTATATGTGTGGCTGGAGTCAAGCGTAATAGATGGAACTAGTGTATATGACATGTGTTGTCCATTCCTGTACCAGGCGTAATAAGTATTTGCACTAAGGCTGCAGGTGGAGATGCAGGATATTTTCACTTTCCACTGTCCAACTGTCTTACGATCCACCATCACCTGCAAATCTACACACGATTTACCCAGTCATTGAACTGTGTGTGTGTGCGTGTGTGGGTGTAGGTGTAGGTGTATGTGTGTGTGTGTAGGTGTATGAGTGTTTGTGTGTGTATGGGTGGGTGTAGGTGTATGTGTGTGTGTGTGTTTGTGTGTGTGTGTGCTAGTATGCATGTTTGTAATATTACCTCTTATGGTGAGATTAACTCCAGATGAGGAAGATATCCAGTCATTCCACCATCTTTTAAATCTGAAGTAATAGATTCCTGAGTCACTTTCTTTCACACTGAACAGTGTCAGCTCACAGTTATTCCACTCCTTGCTGACAGAGACTTCACTTGGTTGCTGACGTTTGCTCAGCACTGCATGGTGATTCTCAGAATTCTTTACTTGATACCACTCTAAATTCTCCACATTGTAATAATCCCGAGTATATGTGCAGGGGATTTTTACTGTAGATCCAGTAACAGCACAGATAGTCTGAGAGGAGAGAGTTATGCTGTCCTGAACTTCATCCCCTAAAACACAAATTTTAAATTAATTGAATCTAAAAACATTATTTATCGAAATTTTCAGAGATGAGCCCCGGGTCGGCCCTAAGGCCCTTCTGTGTGGAGTTTGAATGCCCTCCTCGTGTTAGCGTGGGTTTCCTCCAGGTGCTCCAGTTTCCTCCCACAGTCCAAAGGCGATATAGGTTAATGGGCAACTCTAAATTGGTCCTGTAAGGTGTGAATGTGTGTATGATTGTGTGAGTGTGTGTATCCTGCGGTGTGTCGGCGCCTGCACAGGGTTGTTCCTCGCCTTGTGTCCATAAGCTCCCGTGATAGACTCTGGTCCCCCCGTGACCCCAGTTGGGATTAATCACTGGTCACCTTCTAACTAACTGTATCTGCACAAATTATTGAAAGTATTGCACCGACTCTGGTTCTCCACTGCTGTTACAATATCTGCACATACTTGATCCAACTTAAATGTTAGTCAGACTTTTTAAGAGATACTGTTTTATTGATAGACTGGATATAGAATTTTTCATATTGAAACTGTTACTAGCCTCATGCACTTTTAATGTAAAAGTCAATTTCCACTTTTGTAGGTTAATACTGCATCCAAATTGCCTCTCTTTCTACTTCTATTTCTAGTTTAAAGTTTATATTTAATACTCCATTTCTTGTTTAAAGTGTAGATTTTGTATTCGATTCATATATTGTTTATTCATAAGCCCTATTTGTTCTTTGTTCCCTGTTTCTTGTTGCACTGTGAAAACTGGAGCCACGTCGTCTGGTCTCTCTGTATATCTGTACAGTAAATAGCAGAGATGACAATAAAATTTACTTTGACTTAAGCGGTTCGGAGAATGAATGAATGAATGAATCAATGACTTCTCAGTGATCCTATGAAAAATGACGCTGTCAAATACAGACCTTTTTTGCATTCATTTTTTAAATGTAGATAGATGACTGGCACTCTGATTTATGTAAGCCTTCAGTAAATACACATTTTTTCCCTGGAAACCATCTTTGTTGTAGTTACACATATTCTACTAGAAGATCTTTTCTTCTCAACAAAACCAAGTAAGACAATGTTTACGGTAAAGCCAGTAGACATGGTTAAACATTTGAGGAGGGGAGAATTAACATAGAGAATCGTCCATGTTAGAGAAGGGGGTTTGGTGGATTTAAAGGGATGTTTGTAAGTCATTTGGTCTTGTGACAACTCACTTTGATGTTTGGTTATTTCTAAATCATTCAACAAGGAATTCTTTAGCTACCAACACTGACTTTCAAAAGTATCTTTTGCACTAAGTCAATCTTTTTGAAAACATGACAATGCAGGAAATACATGCAGGAGAAAAACTGCATTTAACAAGATTCACCTTTTCACTGATAATATCCAATAAGTATAATAAAGATACAGTTTGTAGTTTGACAGTCCAGGCAGACTTCTTGTCATGTGTGATGTACTGTGACACTTGCAGTTCCTCTTTTCTGAGCATAACATAAGAAGGCTGACTGCTAATGTACAGTAATGAAACATGCACACATATGTTACGCTCTGGTGGTTTAATTATTTAAACATTTTTGAAATTTGAAGGCAAGTCTCTTACAGGACCAAAGAAAAGAGTGACTTATGAACACAAATATGAAACATAATAGCAATCTTACCTGCTAGAACCATGACGACAGCTGTAACTGACATTATCAGAGTAATTCCAAACATGGTTACATCAGCCTTCAATTACAAGAACAATGAAATGAATATGGAGTTCATAAGTCAATATGCTTTTGTCAACAAAAGAAGACCAAGACTCTTCACTCAGTCACTATTTCAATTGGTTTTTTAGGCTTAAAATTGCAATGTTGCCACACCGACAGACACACATCAGTCAGTCTCCATCTACTTCATTTACCACTGTTCAAATAAAACTGTCAAAACTTTAATTAGGTGGTGGGTCATTCTCATCACAGCTGTGACACTGACACAGTAGTGACATGGAAGTGTATGTCTCTATCACTTCTAGATGGAAATGGTCAGCACCAGAAAGCAGAAAGTGTGTGGTTAAGAGGGAAGCACAGAAGTAACCTAGTAAAGAGATAACAGCACATGGCAATAGAGAGGGATGCAGTCTAACTGTGCACAAACCCAACGTACTGTTCATAAAATGGCCAGCAATAACACTGATTAGTAAAGGTTGCAAAAATGCACTCATTGTTTATATACATTCTACATTCATGGCATTTTTCACAACTGTAATGTCATCAACATGTTAAACACAAATGGAATTAGACAGAACGCAAAAAACATTCTCAACAAAAACCAAAGTTCTTTCTGGTGCAGTTTAGTCTTGTTAGTAACAGATGGTGTAGGACACAGCTACAGTATGTATCTAGAAAATACAGTTTTACACATTCTTTGTTATTCTTCTAAATGTTTCATTATAAAATTCTGATCATTATACTAATTATATATAAAGTTGGATTAATTCATATTTAGTAAGTGCTAGTGAACTGTCAATGAATATTTATATAATTTTTGTGTATTAGTACAAAATGTGATGAGAATTCTATGTTCTACTAAGTTTGTCCAACATTTTATCAGCAGTGCGTAAGATATATTGTAATCAATACTTTTATTTGCAAAATTAAATCAGAAAAGGGAAGTGGTTTAGCTTTTGCGTTACATAATGTTACGATGTTGTTCAGTATGATTTCTGTCTGAATAAAAATCCTAATAGTCTTTAGAAAATGCTTTTGTACAAGCAAACAATTTGAACATTAGGATGTTTTAAACAAACAAATTTAGTAACAATGCAGTCTACTTACTTTTTAGCTGGAGATCTCTTGTGTGTTCTTTAAACAGGATGAAAATACCTCATGTTCACTCTCTTCACAGTGACTGTTTCCTTCCTCATCATTTAAATAAATTGTGCAAGTTTTATTTCAAGTCTGACAAGCCAACGTGTGATGTCTTTTGACCACATGCTGCATTGTCAGTGTCATATTTTGCACATAAACTTCATTAAACACCACAGTAGGATCCTGCATAGATATGAAATAAAGCAAAACCAAAAAATTTATTTAGAAAAGCAGTTGTAGTTTGTCGTCTCTGAACAAACGGTCACTACGTTTTTAGATTACTTGTGTTGCTCCCCAAGTGTGCTAAAGAGATGACGAGAAAGGGAAGTGAAAGGGAGATTTTCACATTACAGGCTTCAGCAATCACTTCACTCTGAGGTAACTACTGGTTTAAGAAATATTTTGCTTCGGTTGATAAATACACATTTTATCACCTCTTAGTGTGCGCAATTTCCAACTTCCTGTGAGGCACTTGATTATTTCTCCTATTTCAGACCCTTCAAAAGACTGGACTTAATGAACCTACTGTCATAGGCATTACACAGAAACAAAACACCTACGAAAAATGCCTTACATTGACAACAGCATTGTAGCACTACAGTTGTTTTCACACTTGGTCTCTTTCAGCCTTTAAAAGAGTCAGTGTTGATTATTCGTCATTTTTTAACCTATATGGGTGTTTTCACACATGAGACTCAGTTCTCTTTCTTAAAACGAGAGCATAAAACTAACAAAGCTGACTGAACTGGAACAAAGCGATTGCACTTTGTGAGTCACATTGAATAAACTGGGTCTGGTTTCTTAAAAGAGGACTACATGTGAAAACACCATAAAAACCACTTTCAATTTTTCCCTTCATTTTTACAGCATTTACCTAATGGTTTTCATGTCTGTGTGAGACTTGGGTACTTGGCTGGAGAGAACTTACAAAACTTGCCCATAGCATGCACACAGACAGTTCACACAGCAAAACGGGATAAATGCAACAGTGGACGGACAAAGACAAAGGGGGTTAAGGCAAACTAAAATAGGGGAAAAACTGGTAAAATTAATAACAGAAAATAGACCAAGTAACTCAGGGAGGAACAAACTTAGTGCTGCTTTTGATACTATAGATCATACCATTCTCCTAGATAGCCTTGTACATGCTGTTGCCCCTCTCTTGGGTCAAATCCTACCTTTCAGACCGCTATCAGTATGTGAATACATATAGTGATTCCTCAGATTTGGGTCCCTTGCTATTTTCACCATACATGCTAACTTATGTTATTCATAAGCATGGAGTTAGTTGTTGTTAGTCATTGTTTTGTGGGCGAACTTGCTCCAACCACACACCACTCAGCATCCACGGTTCCACAGTTGAGACTGTAAAAAACACCAAGTTCCTGGGAGTTCACATCTCTGACACACTTCCTCACACACACACCCGTACTGTGAATTAACTCTGTTGCACCTCTGCACTTTACACATCACTGTCATTGTGACGCACACACTGCTACACGGACAATCTCATTCATGTTGCACTGACACTGTCTCCAGAAAGATGTTTAAGAATAATGTTGTTTAAAAACTGTACAGTATTGTCACTCCAAACTGCTGCTGATCTGGCATACATTTAATGCCAGACGATCAAAATTGTAATCCTCCTCAAATGACTGTTGCTACAACGTTTCCATAACATTTGCACACGTTTTGCACTGCTGCTACTTATTTGCACATCTATTGAACATTGAATGTATATATCACTGGTCACCTTCTAACTGTATCTGCACAAATTATTGAAAAGTATTGCACAGACTCTATAGTTCTCCACTGCTGTTACAATATCTGCACAAACTTAATCCAACTTGTTAGTCAGATTTTTAAGAGATACTGTTTTATAAATAAACTGGATGGAGAATTTTTCATTTTGAAACTGTTACTAACCTCATGCACATTCAGTGTAAGAGTCAATTTCCTCTTTTGTAGGTTAATACTACATCCAAATTGTCTTTTTCTACTTTTACTTCTAGTTTAAAGTTTATATTGAATAATCCATTTCTAGTTTAAAGTGTAGATTTTGTATTATATTTATATATTGTTTATTCTATGTGCCCTATTTGTTTTTTTGTTCCCTGTTTCTTGGTGCACTGTTAAAACTGGAGCCACGTCGTCTCGTCTCTCTGTATATCTGTACAGTATGTAGCAGAGATGACAATAAAGTTTACTTTGACTTTGACTTTATGTATTGTATATATCGGCTAAACCCGAAGACAGACAGCTACTTCAGAAAATGGAAGAATGTTTAATTGACATCAAAAAGTGGATGTCAGACAAGTTCCTCCAGTTAAATCTAGACAAGACTGAGATTCTTCTTACTTGTACTAAAGCCACCAGAAGTCAACTATCTGACATCACGGTCAATCTTGATGGATTATCCATTTTACCAGGTACTGTTGTTAAAAACCTTGGTGTTACTCTAGACTCAGATCTTTCATTTGATGTAAATGCTTCTAACATTAGTCGCACCGCCTTCTTTCAACTCCGTAATATTGCCAAACTAAGAAACATGCTATCCTTCCAAGATGTAGAGAAATTGCTTCATGCGTTTATTACCTCCAGGCTCGATTACTGTGAATTACCAGTTGAATATTGAACTAATTTTAGCTTAATGTTGCTGAGAGGATCTTAGCAAACAGCCCCAGCAATGACTCGGGATTCAAAATCGACCCTTGGTCTATTTTTATACCTTCACTTCTTTAAAAATGATTAATTAACGATTAATCTTGAACTAATGTTTACTGTGTATTAGATGTTCATGCATCCAGTCGCCCAGTGCACCCAGTCAATGTTTTTCCCTTGCCACTGTTGCCTCAGGCTTGCTTGTTGGGGGTTTGGGCCGGTTATATGTAAAGCGGTTTGTGATAATGACTGTTATTCAGAGCGCTATGTTAATAAAATTGAAATGAACTGAATTGAAAAGATTTTTTTTAAACTTTGAATTACAATTCAACAAACATATTTTCAGATTACAGGGTTAGGGGATAAATGATGACAGATTGCCAGTTTAACAAAAAATCTGAAGTTTTTCATAATACAATTAAACAGATTTCCAGATGTGCAAATATAAAGTTATAAGTTATACTGTAGTTTAAAGTGCACTGTGCAATGTCTGCACGACAGCGTAGAGCCAGTGTAACATGGTAGCAACACGAACAGTTAATATAATAAATGATATAGATAATACAAAATAACACATGATATGAAACAATATGAAATGAGGCAGATATGGTGTTACACTAAGAAAATTAGATTGCTGTACAGTGATCAAATAAATGCAATACTATGAACGGGAGGGGGGCTTGTCCTGCTTGAGGAGTCGAACAGCCTGCGGATAGAAACCAGATTCATACTAAACTCATACTAGTTGGAAGACACTGGAGTACGATGTGCAACAGGGGTGGGGATTTGTGCTCCTGGAGACTCACTTCAGCTGGTTTTCCATCTCATCTGGTCTCTGTTAAATCAGCAGGAGGGGCTCACCAGGTGGAACTGAAATCTCACTGAACCTCCTACAGGAACACAAAACACCCAGCATCATCTAATACACACAAAACACAACTCCAGTTAAAGCCCGTTCTTAAGGTTTGTAAAATAATCAATAGTGATCAGCAATAAACTCACCTGAGCGTGTTCCGAGCTGAAGCCCATAAACTTGTGATGCTACAATTTAACCTCTTGGTGTAAAACATATATATAATAAGATGAAAATCAAATCTGGAAGATGTCCATGTCCAGATGAGGCATGTGTCTTACTGGGTCTTATTTCAGCACAACCATTACAAGCAGAGCTCGGTAAGTGGTTTAGTTATTGGCAGAGTTTTGTCCGCCCTGCAGGACATTTAGCCTCACATAAACACCTGTGTAGTTGCAAAATTATCATAATAGAAAATGTAAAATCACCATAACTGAAAATAATAGTAATATACAGTATTATATATTATCTAATTATCTAATATTATATATTATCTAAAACGTAATGAAGACCGACATTAAGAACCTCTACTTGACATAATCTTGCCAATGACATTTATATACTGTTTATCTTAGTAAGTCTGTTACTACTTTCTCCAGTGTGTGTTGATGTAGTGTCCCCTTAAAACATTCTAGTGTGTGTGTGTTGTCACGTGACTCTGCCCCGTCCAGTCTGTACTACACCTGTGTGTGTTTCCCTCCGTTATTTTAACATCACAAAAATATGCACTCTTACGTTAGAAACAGTTTCCCAGCTTTGGTAGTTGATCAAAGTTACTGTTCACGAGACTGAGTCGAGATATCGGCCAGTCATATGCTTATGTGTAAAATATATTCTCTAGTTAGTTGTGGGCACTGCAGTTATTCTAGTCCATTAAGTCATTTACTTCAGCTATTTCTGGTGCTTCGTTCCCAGACTCAGAGTGTTTTCCCACCAGCTGTCTGACAGAGCAATCCTGCAGGTTAATCAGCTTAACAAAAAGGAAACCTTTCCAAGCTGATAGTCAACTCAGTCTCATAGCTGTTTAATCTGGACTTAGTGCTGCGAGGTCTGTTTCTCTCTCCAAGGCACACAAGGAATGACTGATGGGTTTGATACTCACTCTAACCCCATCATCACCATCTCCATCACCACCATCACCATCACCACCAGTCTCTTCATCTTGCTCTATGACTGACCTTCACCTTCACGAGGCTGTGGACCTGCAGTGTTGCCTGAGCGAGTGATGTGCTGTCGCTGCTGCTGGGCCCAAGTAAGAACCCGAGTTACTCACCAGTGTGCTGACAGATACGCGCGTGTGTTGTTCTCTTCTACCGCTGTACTTATATCAACGTCATTCCTCTATCTTATGCTGTTTTTTTATATCTGCTTTATTTTTTGTACTTACTTGGAGAATACTTTTAGATACACGATGACAAATGAGACTGAAGAGAAAATGGATTTAGAGAAGTAACAGCATGTTCCATCATAAGTAAAAATGTTTTTGTGTATTGAGAGTTTAATGTTGTGTCCGTTTGATTAATACAAGATTTTAAAAGTTTTTGTGCTGTTCTATAAAATTTTTATGTCTGAATTCTTATTAGAGTTATTTTGTGAAAGCAAACTTCGTGATGAAGATTCTAAGCTCTTTCAGTGACGGCTTGGGTCTTACAACGTATTCATCTTCCGCTTCATTTCCTAAAAGACCCATTACGAGCTCACAGATTAAATATTTCTTGTGTGAGTGCAGTGATTTGTGCTGTATGTTGACAAGTGTGCTTTTGTCTGAACGTCACGGCCAGCTTTCCTCTTCTTCACAAAGCCACTAATTATCAGTGGCAGAAAAGTGGGCCTCAAGCCATTCCACATTTCATTCTGCAAGAGAACTGTGTGTGTGTGTGTGTGTGTGTGTGTACAACCTGTTTCCTTTAAACAACTCTAATTGGTTTAGAGAATTGGTTTTGCTGCTGGGATTTAGCCACGTAAAGCTCAGAGTTCTTAAATTAAAGTAGAATTTCCTCGTATCATGGGACATGTGACATTTTTAGCTTGTTCATGTTGTTAAGTTGTTGTATAATATAAAATAATATTTCTTGTAAATCAGGGCTGTAAGTTTATCATCTGAGGGCTAAATCACAAATCTAAGTAATAATTGTGATACTGTTTCTGAATTATGATCTAAGATGAGATCTTGTGTGTAGTGTTGTCTCTCTGAGTGGATTATGTCACGAAATTATACTCAGTGTCCTGCTGGAACTGCCAGTATTGTTACTGAAGTATTCTAGGGGTGGATTTTTGGAGCAGGGACAGATTTTCCTTGTAATGATTCCGTAATGATGAGAAGCATAGAAATTGATTAATATTCACTTGTGAAAAATGCAAATATGTGCACACTCTAAACTGCTGGTTGAACAAGGCGACACATTTTTGTGGTGAATGCCTTTACTCCTCATATAACTTGTGTCTTGATGCACAAACATTAATATGCTCTGACAGGGAATCATAACGTCAAATAGTAAAAAACGGTTCAAAAGGCCAGTGCCTGTGTTGTTCACATCCCCTGTAGAGAAAACAAGTTGGTCCTGCGCTCTGGATTAATGTGTCAAACTACAGCAGAGGGAAGGTCATTCAGGCTGAGACAAGCACAGAAAAACTGGATAATCCCAGCACACATCTCCACAGACACACCAACAAACTAAATATAGACAACAGTCCCCAGAGCAGCCACTGGAGGCCACTCTGTGTGTTGAAGCTGCTGTTTAACACCGCGGCTAACATCCCTATGTTGTCTGTCTTCATGGGGCAGTGGTAGTGTAGCGGTTAAGAGTTGTCTCTGTGATTGCATGTGGTACCACTGAGGTGAGATAAGGAAAGGTGCTGTTATAAAGCACTGCTCCCGTGGTGCCGCCCACGTTGGCTGCCCACTGCTACTTCAGAGAAGGGATAAATTATGGTGGAGGCATTTTCAGTTTGGAGTCTTTGTGGCACAGTGACCTATGTGTTGTTGATTATAAGATTGGGGGATTTGAATCTGAGGAAGCGCCACTGGTTCTCTTAGCAAAACCCTAAACCCCAAGTTGCTCCACAGAAACTCTCCCTGCAATGAGGAAACAGAATAAGAGCTTCTGGGAAAAAATGCCATAAATGTAAATGTCTGATGCTGTGCTACTCTAACAGGTGGTTGTATTTCTGTGATGCGGCTGAAAGCATGTAAGCTTCCTCAGATGTGCTCTTTGTGACAAAAAGATACATGAATAGGAATGTATGTTTGAACTGAAACTTTTTGGATGTCCATTCCAACACACTCTCTCTCTCTCTAATCTATCTATGTGTTTCTGGGTCAGTGTATAATAACCGGATTATGCGCGTGGCCTCCTCATCAAATGAAAGTGCAGGACAAACTCCCTCACAGGTGTCACTTCACAGTGAAGGAAGAAATTATGGCTTTTCCAAGACTGAAAAAACACAACATTGCATGTAATTACATTATTTGCCATAAACCGATTAAGCCTCTGGTCCAATCCCTGGCTCTGGTCCAGTTTTCTGCTGCAGGGTGTCCTATGCTCGGAGGGGGGAAGGGAGGGACAGATGGACTAAAACCAGGCCTCCCCCATCCCTCCCTCCCCTGCATGGCTAATCTGCCCGGGTAAAGAGAGGGAACAGGAGGGAGGGAGTCTGGGCTTGTTGCCTCACTCACTTATTCCACTAGCAACGTCGCCTGTCACCAGCCCTGTGCAGGAGATACGGCAACCGCTTGCTTTGCTTTGGCAGGATGAATGTGAGTGGACCGAGTGGCCTGTGGCATGAGGAGAGTAGTTGACCTCTGGGGGAAACAAGTGAGGGCCAAATCCAGTAGGAGAAACCAGAAGTACCTTCAAGACTCCTCACAGCACTGACTGGCCATCGTTCTGGATAAAGAAACCCTTTTGTTCTCTGTGAAGCGTGAGCAGCCTGTGCGGCTCGCAGGTGAATGAGGACGTTGTACTGACAGCGTTTGTGGAATTAGGGGCGATGGCAACCGCTCAGGCGATGCACCAGAGCCGAGCTTACAGCTACTTCCTCAACATGGTGGCTTACCAGGTGAGAGAGATCTACTGGAGAGATATGAATTCAGGCTACTCTCAGCTTTCATTGTGGTTTCACTCAGGTTCCTTAACACAGTAAGCAGTGTTGTGTATGCCCATGCAATAGTTGTCTATTTTAAAGGATGGTTGTGTTTATTTCTGTGAATTATAGTCTTAGTTTGTTTGTGGGCAAGTCGGCAGGATATATACAGTACTGTGCAAAAGTTGTAGGCAGGTGTGAAAAAATGCTGTCAACAAATAATGTTTTCAAAAATGGAAGTGTTAATCATTTATTTTCATCAATCAACAAAATGCAGTGAATGAACAAAAGAGAAATCTAAATCAAATCAATATTTGGTGTGACCACCCTTTGCCTTCAAAACAGCATCAGTTCTTCTAGGTACACTTGCACACAGTTTTTGAGGGAGCTCGGCTGGTAGGTTGTTCCAAACATCTTGGAGAACTAACCACAGATCTATAATCCTATAATCCTAAAAAATAATATAATGACTACAAAATAATATAAGGACTATAATCCTACAAAATCCCTGAGTTTGTGCAAGTGTACCTATAAGAATTGATGCTGGTTTGAAGGCAAAAGGTAGTAACACCAAATATTGATTTGATTTAGATTTTTATTTTGTTCGCTGACTTTGCATTTTGTAAATTGATAAAAATAAACAATCATTATTTATATTTCTGAAAGCATTCTTTGTTTACAGCATTTTTTCACACCTGCCTAAAACTTTTGCACAGTACTGTATATACATAATTTGTCAACCCTCTTTAAAATGCGTCAGTAGCTTGAGTTTCTGGAGTGTTGTAGCGTAGGTGTATGGATCTTGATGAACTGTACAGTTGTGTTTTTGTTTTTTTGTAGAGCTTCTTTCAACATGTAAAAGTTTTTTCTGCAACTTTAGCAAAGTTATTTTGTCCTAAACGTAAATTTTAATGTAAAGTCACAAACAAATGCTCTGTTTGACACTTAATTATTATTGAAGTTAATTGAAATGAGATATTGAAATGTAAAGACACCTCTAATATGAGAGGAATGTGATAAATAGTGTCTAAGAAAGCTCTAGACTGTATGACAAACAGATCAACTGTTACCTCAATTTAAGGCTCAGTTGCATGCCTAAGTATCTAAGCTCTCAAGCTTGTTATGTGGATTCATGACTTTAAATAATTTGATGTGCGGTTGCTGTCCTCATGGTACTTTATGTCATTCACTGCTGTTCTTGCCTTGGGAACTCTAACGACTTTCCATTTCTGTGTCTGATCATATTAACCTTGCATGGTTGCATTTTGATTGGAGCGGATCAATAGTAGCTTAAGAGACCAATCAAGTCAGCAAATTCCATAACACAGCATGAGCCATCGATCACTCACACGCTGGAAGAAGTCATCTCAGACCATAATCAATGTTACTGTAGGTCAGGTTGGTACGTCGAGTGATGAGACAGAATGTAAAATGTTTGGTTGAGTTAAATGAGTTGGTTAAGAGGATGACTGTGACTGAACGTGCATGCATGATAATGGCATGGTCTAGTGGTGAGGGTACTCGCCTCTGGACCAAGTGGTCCCACTATTGGGAGCAAGACCCTTAACCCAAGCTGCTTTAGGAAGACTGTCCTTGAAATTAGGAAGTAATTCTGGATAAATGCTAAACGCTGTGAATGTAAAAGAATATATCAGCTGTGAGGTGAAGACTGACAATCTGGTGTTACATATGAGATATTAAGAAATTTCAAAACTTCCCATTGTCATAATGATCCATACACTCACACTGATGAATCTGCAAAAACTGTACTGAAAGATAGTATGACAGTTTAGACTGTGACAGTGTAAATTAATGCTGTGCACAAATCCAGTGTTCGGTTATCTGAATTTAATTTATATCCACATACATTCACAAATTTACATGCAGACCTGCATAATAAAATCCTTAAAGCAATAGCTTTAGTAGTTTCAGTCCAATCCATATCTCTGGGTTTAGTTTGGGATAAAAGCTCCCTGGCCTCTGTCCTGACAATCAGCACAGATCTATTAGGAACATCCAGATGCTTAGAGCTATCTAGATTAATCCCCATGTGAACCGCCCTCACAGTCTCCTCTCATCGCCACACACAGACAGCCCAAATCTAGGATGCGGAACAAAGACCTGATAATATTCCGAAGCCAGACAGATAAGTTCAGGCAAAGAGAAAGACAGAAACTGATTTTAAGAACGTTTACAGATTGTACATTAGCATTTTTCTGATTAGACTTCAGCTCATTACTCCACTACTTTTTCATTTCATTATTATAGAGCTGTATGACGTACGTATTTCACAGTATCAAATATATAAACCCGCAAGCATACTTACCTAGGAGCATACTTAACAAAATAGTTTTATGCCAGGAAACACACAAAATCAAAAATCCAGGACTAATCCAATCACGAAGCAAACTCAAAGTCAGAGACAGAAACCTGGGCCAATATCATGACATGGTTAATACAAAATCCAAATCATCAGGCAAAACCAGAGACCAAATGCAGAACACAGGATTAATACTCAGCCTGTCTTGATCTAGTAATCAAACATGCAGACAGGTGTTCTGAGTGGGAAACTTGGGCAGGAATAAAGCACCGGGTCGAAGTTTAGATCTGGAAATATATGAATATAATTTGAATAGAATCAGTAGCTGCTGTGGAAGAGGCTACATTATACAGCCCAACCCTCAATGTTGATCCAAAAAGATTATTTCAGTGCAGTTCATCAAGTCTCATGCTGCACCTGTACTGAATTGGCAGCTTTGTATTATTATATGTTAATATATGTCAATACTTACAAAGATAACAGCAGTGTAGCACCATCTCACCACCTCTTTCCATTAAAATCCCTCCATCAGGACTGTGGATCTTCAGCGGGGCGGCACATGTGGCACATCTGGGGCTCAAACCTTCTACTTTAATTCATCTTTGTCCTTCCCTCAGATATGCTGCTGCTGTGGTCCGGCTCCGTGCTCGCTGTGCTGCTCCTGTTGTCCGCCCATCAAGTCGTCATCCAGCACTCGGCTGATGTACACGCTCTTCCACATCCTGGCCTGCGCTGTGTCCTGCCTCATGCTCTCCCGCACCGTCTCTGAAGCCGTCAGGGAGAATGTAAGTGTTCCGGGGCTGTAAAACTCACGTCCAGCAGCACAAACATCACTGTTTAAACACACTCAAGCCAAAACACGCACCTGACTTCGCTGCCTTTAAATGAAGACATATTCAATACACTGGAAACATGTCACTGTAAATATAAAGCACAATATTGGCAGCAGAGTTGCTTGTCATTTTCTGTATTTTTACTGTTTTCGATATTTGTAGTTTAATTTTGTCATTTTAAAATACAGTAAAAGTATGATATTTACAGCATTGTGCTGTGTTATTTACTGCAAATATTTGTTTCCAGGAGCAATACTTCCTGAATATTTTAAGGAAGGTAATGAACATAAAGTACTTCTTATTAAAACATTTCATTTTTAGTTCAAAATGCAGTTTACATTTCAATTTCAATTAGCTATGTTTTGCTCTATGTATCTGTAAGCCCGCTTACTGTCTCTGAGCATGGTACAGATGCAGAACTCAAACAAAACCACTTTTTGTAGTGAAATGAGAAGCAAGTGGTCAGAAGAGTGCTGATGCTGAAGGATGTGAGGAGGGAGGGGAAGTGATACTCAGAATGTAGGGAAACGACTGTAAATGTGCAGCAGTTGTTTTGTGTCAGTGTTATATTGTCCTGCTGCTTTAGGCAGGGTTCCCGTCATTAGGGCAAGCAGCTGTTCTGTAAAAACTCCCCTCCACATCAGCACTTTCACCTCCTCTGTGACCTGCAGGTGCCTTTCTTCAACGTGGTGTGTGACGAGGCTCACGGCGGCGGAGACTGCGAGATGCTGGTCGGCTACTCGGCCGTCTACAGGGTGTGTTTCGGCACGGCCTCCTTCTACCTGATGATGGCCCTCTTCCTCATCGACGTCAAGTCCAGCCAAGACTTCAGAGCGCTCATACACAACGGGTCAGTAAGGTCATAAGGTCAAACTCACCATCTACAGCAGAGACGCACTCAAAATACAGCCTCTTACAAAATACACCAGCAACGAGGACCTGGTCACATCATCAATACAAAACATTGTACATGTAGTAACCTCCCTGACCAAACCAGCACAGCGACACCAGCCGGCCTCCTCACAGCATTATTAAAACCCGCTGCTGTGTATAACCTATGTGTGTGTGTGTGTGTGTGTAAGTCCCACATTTGGGATGTGTTTGTGTGTGTTTATTGTGGGTCAGTGTGAGTGAGAGGAGCTGCAGGGATTAGCCTCATAGTGCTGAGCCATAAAGCTCTTACGAGGCAGGACACAGCTTCAGAACCTGGTCACGGGTCAGACAGAGTCGGGAACAACACACACAGACTCACCACAGACTTCAATAGAATCTACACTGACTGTCTATCTGTGCACCATTTACTGTGTTCTGTTTACTCATCCATGCACTCTTAACGTGTTTCCCACTCTCCCACACACACACACACACACACACACACTAACAGTTTCCAATGTTTTTCCACCAGGTTCTGGTTTCTGAAGTTCATCATGTTGTTGGGGATGGTTGCTGCTGCCTTCTTCATCCCCACCGACTCTTTCCTGCACGGTGAGTTTTGGAGCACAGGAAAGGTCAGGAGTGAAAGTGCAGAGTTTAAACAGCTACAGCAAATCAAGCAAAAGTGTTACAGAATTATGATGAAATGATAAAATCCACAATGAAATTGATGAACAGTTTTCCTGCAGTCTTTAGGTACGCTGAGAGCCTTGTGCAGAGCTGCTTGTTATTATATTAATATATTAATTAATAATCCTGGATCAATGATGCCTGACTCCACCAGCCTGGAGACCAATCCCAGAACGCTCTAGTGATGACGTGACGGTGGCACTCACAGTGGGTTTAATGGCAGTTCCCACTGAAGTCCGCAGGTGGCGCTGTACACACACTAGTGTTACCACAGCTGAGTCCCACTGGGCAGTTTGTCCGATGTCAGGGAGGAGAGTTTGAGCTGCTGCAGGTTTTACACACTACTTTTTAAGTGAAAGGCAACTGTGTTTAATTAACGCAGCGGTCACCAGTCCGACAGACTTCAGTTGTGGTTCAGTCTGGCTTTGATATGTTTGTTTTCTGGATTAAAGTCTCGTCCAGCTGTTTGAGATGAACAGTGTTAATAGAGGCCGTACAATCAGCACACAGCAGCAGCTCAGCACTCAAGAGAAAGCCCCATCCTTCTGCTCATTTACACATCGTGTTCCAGATCCGTGTTCTGCCAGACCGAGACTCATGGTCACTCTGCTGGAAGTGGATCTGGCTCCTGATCTGGACAACACACAGCTTTAGTTGTAAAACCCTGACCGTGTTAAATGCTGCTGTGTGTGTGTGTGTGTTACTCTGCAGTTTGGCACTACGTGGGAGTTGTGGGAGGATTCGCCTTCATCCTCATTCAGCTCATCCTCATCACCGCTTTCGCTCACACGTGGAACAAGAACTGGTGAGTGAGTGAGTGAGTGAGTTTCAGTTTATATTTATTCAACTGACAAACACAAAACTCCAGTAAGTCTTGACATATTATGAACGACCAAATAAAAATGTTTTCCCATACTCTGACTTGATAAAATGTCAATCCAGATTGAGTTCCTTTACACACATGAGCACACATGCATGAAAACACGCACAAACACACACACTTTGTGGGTAAGTGAGAGATTTTGTCCAGATGTTGGTGTGTATGAAGTACAAACACGCCAACAGCTCCTGTACAACACATACACACTCAGGGGTGTGTATCTGCTTGTGGCGAGTCATTGTACAGAGTGTTGTGTGTGTGTGCGTGTGCAGGTTAACGGGTGCTGCTGAGGACAAGCGGTGGTACGTAGCGGTGATGTGTGCCACGCTCTTCTTCTACGCGGTTGCCACGGCAGCCTTCACCTTCATGTACCAGTACTACACACACCCGTCCGGCTGCAGACTCAACAAAGCGCTGCTGTGGACCAACCTGGGCTTGTGTGCCGTCATGTCCTTCATCGCCATCACACCCTGCGTCCAGCACAGTTAGTAACGTACAACACCTGCTGCTTCCCAACACACACATACAAGCAGCACAAACAGAATGTCTGACTGCAGCATCTCCTCAGTTGGGCTAACCCAGACTACTCTGTGTGTGTGTGTGTGTGTTCTTGTACTTGCTACTTAGTGAGAACCAAAATGAGTTTCTAACCAGCAGAGTGAGGACATTTTTGGAAAGTGAGGACTTTTTTAGTGGTGTAGTATTATTTAGATACAGTAATATAGAAGTCAATGGAGGTCCTCACTACTATATAAGTACAAGGATGTGTGTGCGTGTGTGTGTGTGTGTAAAAACTTTCTGGTCAGTGGTGAATTGATTAAAAATGAAAAATATTGATGATCACACATATTGTGACATCACTTCATACAGAACAGGAGTGTTTTTTTTATTAAAGTGCAGCTTGTTTTACATGTTAATCTTCAGTTCAGGAATTAACATCTTTATATGATATTTGCGCTGTTTTGTGTGGTGTGATGTAAATGTGATGGTGTTTATTGTTTCATAATGATCGCTGGCTCCAGAACTGAATGGAATGTAAAAGGTAGGACAGTGGACTCACGTGATATCGTTGTCTCTCGTGTTCAGAGCAGCCGCGTTCAGGTCTGCTGCAGGCCTCCATCATCAGCTGCTACGTCATGTACCTCACCTTCTCCGCCCTCTCCAGCCGCCCACCTGAGAGAGGTACAGCACACAAACACACACACACACACACACACTGCGCTGCAGGTTGCAGGAGTGTAATGTTGTTGTTGCAGACACTTCACACTCAGCACAACTCTACTGCTTTCTCTCTGTTTCTCTGTTTCTCTCATCTCCTTTCCTCCACTTCTACGGTCAGGGTTAGGGTTAGCTAGCCCTCTCTCACTCATTCCTTCTCCTTTTCACCGTCTCTCTCTTTATTTTTCCTTCTTCTCTCCCTATTTCTCTCTCCTTCCTCCCTCTCTCCCTCCACATTTCTGTCCCTGTCCCTCCATCTCTCTCCCCTCTCTCTCCCCCCCAGTTGAGGTGTTTCCACACTGCTCTGTAAATTACAGCTGATCTGTCTTTAGGCGTTGAGGCGATGCTCTGACATGCTCCACAAAAATGCAGTCAGTTACAAAAAACATCATCTCAACACACACACACACTCACACACATTTTCTCTCTCTCTCACACCCCCATCACTTACACATACTCTCACACACACACACTCTCTCTCTCACGAACCCCCCACACACATTTTCTCTCTCTCTCACACACACACACATTCTCTCTCTCTCTCACACATACACTTAGGAGAAATATGTTACTGCCCTTGTGGATATTTAGTGTTTTAATGTCTCGGATGTTGTCATTTTTCTTCATAGTAGAGTGTGAGTGAGGAGTGTTTTTGCTCAGTGTCCTCATATTTCAACTGTTGTCTGTCTGTGTTGCTGCTCTGTAGCGGCACAGCAGCTCTTTAATCACTTTTGGGGGGCGGTTCACTGCACTGGGGGAGAGACCGACATCTTTAATCTGGCCTGCGTTTGTGCCAATTGGAGTTCCTGACATGTGTGTAAACGTGGTACTGGAAGCTGTTTTAATTAGCCGGTGTTTTTATTTGGCCCTGAAGCAGCCTCTACTACCACTCTTCAGGAATGTGGTCATGAGCTCAAATCCCTGATGAGGAACTTCAGCTGCAGCTCTTTTAGGAGAGCACACACCGTTCCAGTGTGAAGAGCCAGTCATTCATAAGATCATTCAGCTGAGTTCAGTGTTGTGTGTGTTTTGTTTGTAGTGGAGTACCAGGGCGTGAACATGACGGTGTGCCACCCCAACGTGGGCAGAAACGAGCTGCAGAACGAAGGCAATGCCGTGGCCGTGATCGGGGCTGCCATTATGTACTGCTGCGTTCTGTTCGCATGGTGAGTGTCTTCCCAATCCCACTCATAACCCTGCTGCTTACTACTTCACATCTTCACTAACCAGCCGGTGTTGTGTTCCAGCAACGAGGTCTCCTACCTGGCTGAGGTTTTTGGACCGTTTTGGATGATCAAAGTCTATCGATATGAGTTCCAGGTGGGTTACAAACTGATACATGTTTGACAGCTGAAATGAAGAAGTAAATGTTCAATAATAAAAGTAACCGATGGATCGTTAAAGCTGGTCACATCATTCAGCTAAAGTGCACTAGTACATTTATGATTGTTTTACATAACAAAGGGAACGACGCCCCGAGGACACCAAACACAGCAGAAATGTGAATCAGTCATCTGAACATACGCCGCACAACCAGACGTAATCATGTCAGCTTTGTGTGTAGATGAGCGCTGATGTGTAGATAGTTTTCAGTCTGCTCTCCTGCTCTCTTCTAAAGATACAGGTGCTGTCTGCATTAAAGATGATGTGGAGCAGATTTTGACTCACTCTGATTCTGTCTGAATGTTTCAGAAAGCCACGTGTTGTTTCTGCTGTCCTGAGGAAGAGGAGGGTAAGTCAGGAGTTCCTCCACAAAAAATTAAATGTGTCTTATTAAATGTTTGTCTGATTTTTGACAGAGGGACTGTTTTTCTCGTTTAGCTGAGGAAGAGTTTGTGATTGACGAGGACAGTAAAGGCTGTCAGAAGGTGATCCATAACGAGAGTCAGCGTGTGGCCTACAGTTATTTCTTCTTCCATTTCGTCTTCTTCCTGGCCTCGCTCTACGTCATGATGACCCTCACCAACTGGTTCAGGTCAGTTTTTAACCAGCTTGGCAGATCAGAGCTGGATTACTGAGTGGAAGCGTAGTAAAGACACTCACTCTTTAGCCTGACTACCGTCACGTTGAAGCTCATGTTGTTGAAGCCCCAGCTGCTCTTTTAAACACCAAGCCCCAATCATTCTCCTTATTGTGCATTTAATGTCCAGCGGTTAAGGGCCTTTCTAAAGGGGCAGTGGTGGCTCCCACGATTCAAAACCCCAGTGTTTCGGGAAGTGCACCCCTTAAAAGTTTTGTTTCTAGGAGAACATGATGCACTGCTGCACTCCAGCAATGTACAGGACAGACACAGTGTTGGTGTTGCCTATAAAACATATTGAGAAGGTAGATTTCAGGAATAAGTTTAGTAAGTAATCTTGCTTGATCTCACTGTGTTTTCCATGTCATCATTGGTTCTTCTGCAGCTATGAGACAGCGGTTCTGGAGACCACCTTCACCCACGGCAGCTACTCCACCTTCTATGTCAAGCTCTCGTCCTGCTGGGCCTGTGTGGTTCTCTACCTCTGGCTCCTGCTCGGCCCACTGTGCCACTGCCGCTCCGACCACAAACGCCCTCGTCGTTCTCGCATCAAGCGCCGGCTGACATCCCAGCGCCACGTTAGCGTGAGTGTGTGAAGCTGAAGTCTGTGAGCGAGTGCAGCTCAAAACGTTTCCACTGTGCTGGGGCCAGCCATAAATGGACCTGTGATGGAGAACTGGTATTCAGCACTGGAAGCACCTTGGAGGAGACTTTACTCTGAGCGCTGTGGTCCTCCTGCGGCCCGGACGATAGCAGAACGTATTGGAAGCAGGACAAGAGGCGTTACGCAGGAGCCTGGCACTGCGCCGCTGCGTTTTACATCGCAGAGACCTCCGTCAGCAGTGCTGATTTTGCCAAAAAGATCACAAAAGTGAACAGTTCCTCGTTTACACACACGACTAACGTGATCTGTAGAAACACTTTCCCTCCAGCGTATGTGTATGTACTCAGTTGTCCTGTACATGGTAGGCTTGAGGATTTGAATCAAAAGCAAATGGACTTCTTCTGAAAGGCCTGGGACGGGAGCGGGTGATGCGAATAGGACTCTAACGACTCTCATGATGGCAGTGTGGAGGAAAAGAGCCACAAATAGTTGACACCGGGGCTCAGGTGACCCTGAGCACTTCCATGGTAACAACCCCACTAGAGGAGCAACACCTGGAACTCCACATCAGATGTTTAGAAGTGAAGAAGTAGTCTGTTGGATGATAGCTGAAACGTCTTCAAAAATCTTTAAAGAAGGGCATTTGCCTTTGATTTAAGCCTTCAAGAATTTTCCTCCAGCATTTTAGAGTTCTGGATAGAAGTTCAAACCAGGACCTGATTAGTTCTGTTGAAAATGGTAATTCTTGGTCTAGTTTTATTTAATATCTATTTAAGTACGTGAATAATGTTCTGTTACTTGACATCTCTCAGTGATCTGTGGCTAACACTAAAACTGCTGTAAGCTCCCTCTGTCTTGCCCCTTACCCTGCCCACTCAGCCACAGGGAGAAAGCTGTAAATGATTTTACTAGAGCAGAATCCTGCAACAGAACCCACTTAGAGCTCATTAAGCATGTGTGTTGGTGCATTTTAAACCATGGTCATAAAAGATCGTTATTTTTGTAAATATATTTTTAACAAAACACATAAAATACACTGTTTGTGTGGAGTTATTTGAAGCGAGAGGAAGGAGGAGGTGAGTTTGGCAAAGCAGCACAGCCCTGTTTTTAGGGGAGTAAAGAGATTATGACCCTCTAACTCAAAGATGGAATGTGTTACAGGATGAAAGTAAAACTATAAAGAACCACCTTCATGATCTACATGTGTTTGACTCTCAAACTGCGACGGAGGAACAGTGAATATAGAGGTTTAAATAATAAAAAACCCATCTGCTGGTTTTTGGAGACTCGTATGAGTGTAATTAAGCAGTGGATGTAAATGAGACACTGGACGTCAGACACAGTTCTGAGAGCAGCATTTTCACTCTTCATACTGTTAACATGCAGGACTTTAATCCTCATCAGAGAAACAGCATTGTCCCAAGGATCTGTTCAGTGAAGCTCTGGCCATGAGTGTGGTCTGCTCCAAATTATAGTTATTGGAAAATATACTGAATAAAAAACTGGCGTCACAATACATATAAAAATGCCATATTAATAGCTAATATTATAAATATAATTACAAAAATAAATGCTTATAGAAATAACCAGAGCAAATAGCAAGTGATATCAGCGTCCTTGCTCTCCAGTATTTAATACACTTTGTGTTGGAGGCAGAAAAGGCAACAAAAATCCTGTATTTCAAAATATAATATGCATTTCTCTTTGGTGTCTGGATTTTTAAAGGTAGGTCATAACGTCCACCTAAAGTGCTTCATGTAGTGAGCTGTTGATGAATTTGGACTGGCTCAAGTTCTGTTTAGACACAAGGTTCACTTCTCTGGCCATTAGCAGAAAACATTCCTGGTGTCATTCTAGAGTCAGGAGCAGGTTGTTGGAGCTTATTATTAAATATATGAAGTGCACAGTGATGACAGCCGAAGGCTGCCTGAGTTCAGCCCCTGGTCCGAGCTGGAGGTCCTCTGTTGCTGCAGCGTTCCTGTAGGGGGCGCAGGAGAGCGTCCTCGCGCGACCGGTAGGGCTGAACGTAGCTGTCCTCTTCCAGCAGGATGCGGTTGAGCGTTTGTTCGAAGTTGATGTGCCTCCTTACCATCAGTACATACTGCTGACCCTCCTCCAGCAGGGGGCAGTCACACCGGTCGGGCGCCCACAGGTACTCGCGGTGCTCCAGTCGGAAGCGGTTGCGGTACGTGTGGATGATCTGCACATCGTAGCGCGTCTCCTCGCCGAGGTACACCTTCCCCAACACCTTGGCTCTGAACACTAACAACGCAGCAAAAAGAAGGAGATTAAAGAAGGAGATTCTGACTTTTCCTATAAGAACATGCCAGTGTAGGTTAGCAGTTGTCCAGGACATGGTGGTATTGAGATCTTGAATCAAAGAAAACTCGACGTCTTTTAGGTCCTTTAAGACCTTTCATCTCTCCTCCAACGGCTTCTACAGTTCACAAAACCTCAGTTCATCTTCACTTCTCAAGGCTGAAGAAGGTTTTGGGATGAGAGATGAAATGTTTTCAAAGTCAGTTTCCTCTGATTCAAGCTCTCAAGACCTTTCATCAAAACAGATTGACAGCATTATGAGTGCACGGCTGTAGTGCACGGAACGACTCTGTTTAAAAAATCCTTTAGAAGATAGAAGATTTGAGGGGAACCAAAAGCAAACTTCCTCCTCCTCCTCCAGGTAAAACCAGAGTCTAATCATGAGGAAACACCTCCCATCATGCAAACTCCCTGTAAACTAAGTGTCAATTGCTTTCTTTTTATTCATGGGTTTACATCAAAATTCCACAACACAGCTAGATCTCACCAAAATCCTTTTGGCAGTACTGCCGCTGCCGCTCTCTGCGACCCTTCACCCTCCTGCATTTACCGCAGTAATCTGCAAAAAACGATCATTCAACATTAAAGATTGTTACTGGTACATACATCATTACAATATGTAGTGAACCCTGATCGCTCCCGAGACTGTGCAGTTGGAACCCAGAAGTTGATTTAGAAATTAACAACAGATTAAGTTAAAGAAGTCTCACCAAACCTACATCTAAATAATAAAAATTATATACAAAACATGTTCCCTAAAGAGAGATTTATTCTATAAACTATTATAGTATAAAAGTGCAGATGTGTATATTAACGTAAGTGCAGTGTGTCTTTTTGAGGCACAAGATGAGCAAGAAAGTTTTGGGATTATGGGATTAGGGCGGGCGGACAGCAGCCGTGTGGACGTGTGCTGACCTGTGCTGCGGTTCTCGGGCAGCTGGTTGCTGCGGTTCTCGTCTCTCTCCAGGCGAGGGGCTGGCTGCTGCTGAAGGCGGGATCTCATGGGCCAGATAGCTACAGGACCTGAGAGAGACCAGTTAGACTTACTCAAGCTTTGACTCCTGAAACATCTCAACTAAAGGAAGCCGACCTCTAAAAAAACCACTACACTACAGCTGTAGCAGAGCGGATAAAAATGATGTCAGGTGAGGAGGAGGAGGAGGAGGAGGAGGGAGCGGCACATTCCACTCCACCACCAGGCAAGTACACACACATAGCAGTACGTCAGAGACTCGACTGTAAAATCATTTCCACAGCCTTCAGGAGAGACACACCTTTCATCTCCTGCAGTCATTTTACCCGGTCTGAATATTAAAAGAAGGTACCGAAGATGTCCTTGTGCTGACTTATGGAACAGTGTGTGTAACAACTCAAGGGTGTGCCATTCTCATGTGATCAAAAATATTCTTAAAGGCCAAAACATATCTGAAATGCAATTGAAAAATAATTAGAGAGGCACCAGAATATATTTTATGTAACAAAATGTACAGTATTTTAGTTGCACGTTTACACCCTAAACCTACCACTCAAAATTCGGCCAGTTAATGCTGGCTCTGTGGTGCGTGGAGTCAACTGTTATCGTCCTAATGAATTTAAGCAGCTAAACACACAGCAGCAGGATCGTAACTTGGTGCAAATCGCGAGTTTCATCACAATGTGATACTGCATCAACTGGACAATAATTCAAGATCTGTCGATATCACAAAGTCTACACTACGATATGCATTGGATTCCATTCAGAAGCCAGTGATCAATATGAGACAATAACATATGCTGATTTAAAACCAATCACTTCTATTTAAATCACATCACAAAAAGCAACTCCAATACAGGGCTGTGCCAAAAAAATTGACACATCAATATATCGCGATATCTTCTTTCACGATATACTATATGGATTTCTAGCTCCAAAAATCAATATTTCCGATGAGGAGAATCATGCACCACAAGCAGCCTCAGATAACTGACTGATCACTTTAATTTCTTATTTACAATCTTATGTACTTTATCTTAATGTTTTTGGTGTCCACTAGTTCAATGTGTTAAAATGCAAAAACAATCAATTAAATTCAGCTCTGAGTTGTGTTATTTTGGCTGAATTTTTTAATGTAATGTGACTCATTAAGACCACCCAGATCGTACACAGCAACTTGCGTTTCATCTCTGTTTTCACATTTTCAGTGAACTATAGAATATCGCAATATGTATAGTATCGCAATATATTGTGATATAATATATCGCGACCCATGTATCGTGATACGTATCGTATTGTGAGGTCCTTTCCAATATCCACCCCTACTCCAATATCATTTGACATTTTAACTCTGACATCTGAACTCAGCCACACATTTAAATGAAAAACAGATCCTGTCGTGTTCCGTATAAAGTGATGTAACAATATGATGTCTGATTACTGGTATGATGATTGAACTGGTGTATTGGAGTAGACTGATGTATTGTTACACCCCATGTTGGGACTAGACCACAGTGAGGATGATGACGGGGTTCACCTCCTGCAGGCTGGGTGGGGGCAAGTTGGGGAGGTCTTGTGCTGGCTGTTGGTTCCCAGGGCAGGTAGTGTGAGGAGTGATGAGGCTGTCTGAGTGGACTCTTCCTCCCGTGGTAGAGAGCGTAGCGGTCGGGGGGCAGCCAGTACTCATACTCTATCCCAGAGTTCTTATCGGTGGACAGCACCTGCAGGAGAAATCAGCAGCTCTGGGTGATCTCTGACGGCTGAGCTGAACAAACTACAGCGCAATGTGTTCCATTCCTGAGACCATAAAACTTCCCATGACCATCATGTTTGTGGGGATTTGGAGTTGGCTGATGTTCAGCAGGTTTCTCTCCTACCTGAGAGTTCAGTGCTGGTCAGAACCCCCATTTAAGAGCATGTGACATGGAGAAGCTGCTGGACATCAGCACTAAGGACTGGATATGTCTTGTTTTTGGCATGTGGGAAACAGTTTACTCAACATCACTAACCAGAACATGCAGGTCCTCCTGTGTTGGCCCAGGAACCTCGAGGCTCTCCCAGGTGTCAGCAGAGCGCCGATACAGAACTTTGGTTCCAGCCACGTTGTACTCTCCCGGAATGCTGATCTTCCAGTTCCCATTGATCACAAACTGGGAGTGTCCATTCTGGAGCGCTGTTCCATTCACCAGACACAAAATACGAATAACTCAAGTTCCATTAAAACACAACGTGCAAAAGGAACATCCCAGTTAATGTGCTGCTGCTCGACTACAACTAGAGCTTACACAATGTTCCTCAGTGAGTCTCTGCATTCCTGGCTAATGCTGTTAGCAGACACATGACATGCAAAAGGAAATTAAAATGTGTCGAGTAAACATGTAGTAGGTTCACAGTGGCGTACATCAGAGCTTTGTAGTTGACATCTGTTCTTCAAACATGTAAAGCTAGACTTAAATCAACTACTGTTCAACTTAGTTACTACCAACACAGTCACACACCTTAACAAACCCTGTCCAAGAAAAGTCAGAAGTTAATCCACAGACAACATGAAGCCTAAATACCCAGATAGTTCCTGCTGTTATCCGTCACACGGATGTGAGTGGCTCCAGCTGGAATCATGGTGACTTCACTGTAGCCGAACGGCCCTAAAGAGAGACACAAGGGAGAGAATCAAAACCTCATTTGCACATATCTGATCGGTGATGGTGATGTGTTGGAGATGTGTTGGAGACGGTCATGTGATGGTAATGTGGAGGAGACAGTGATGTGATGGTGATGTGTTGGAGATGGTGATGTGTTGGAGACGGTGATGTGACGGTGATGTGTTGGAGATGGTGATGTGATGATGTGTTGGAGATGGCGATGTGATGGAGACGGTGATGTGATGGTGATGTGTTGATGTGTTGGAGACTGTGACATGATGGTGATGTGATGGTGATGTGTTGGAGATGGTGATGTGATGGTGATGTGTTGGAGGTGATGTGCTGGTGATGTGCTGGAGATGGTGATGTGATGGAGATGTGTTGGAAGTGATGTGATGGTGATGTGATGGAGATGTATTGGAGACTGTGCTGTGATGGTGATGTGTTGGAGATGGTGATGTGTTGGAGACGGTGATGTGCTGATGTGTTGGAGACTGTGATGTGATGGTGATGTGTTGATGTGTTGGAGATGGTGATGTGATGGTGGTGTTTTGGAGATGGTGGTGTGATGGTGATGTGATGGAGATGTTTTGGAAGTGACGTGATGGTCATGTGCTGGAGATGATGATGTGATGGAGATGTGTTGGAAGTGATGTGATGGTGATGTGATGGAGACTGTGCTGTGATGGTGATGTGTTGGAGATGGTGATGTGTTGGAGACGGTGATGTGATGGTGATGTGTTGGAAATGTGTTGGAGGCAGCGATGTGTTAGAGATGGTGATGTGATGGTGATGTGTTGGAGACAGTGATGTGTTGGAGACGGTGATGTGTTGGAGATGTGTTGGAGAAGGTGATGTGATGGTGATGTGTTGGAGACGGTGACGTGATGGTGATGTGTTGGAGAGGGTGATGTGATGGTGATGTGTTGGAGACAATGATGGTGATGTTTTGGAGATGTGATGGTGATGTGATTGTGATGTTTTGGAGATGTGATAGAGATGTGATGGTGATGTGATTGTGATGTTTTGGAGATGTGATGGTGATGTGCACTGACCGTCCTCCTGCCCATTGCTCTGGTAAACACTGCGGTGATGGAGGCAGCTGGTGTTTCGTCCTCCACAAACCATGCAGGCGTCCTGTTGCTGATGTGATCCAAAGATCAGATCACATCCCGGTTTCTACACACACACACACACACACACACACATGCACACACAAGACAAGAATTATAAGGCAAGCCCTGCCGTTATCACCCGCCCCACAAACCATGTGTGTATTTTTTAAGAAGCGGATCAGGATCAGCCTGTGAGCTTTATTTAGTTTTCTATTCATATAAAATCCGGCTAGTTTTCCAGGACAAAAAAGGAGAAGAGAACAAGAGGTGTGTCCATTGAACCTCACAGCAAATCCCTAAACTGAAATCCAGTGCAGAACTGCTCTCTCTGTCCTCACAGCTTCCACAACAAAGAGAAACTCACCCCCAACACCCCCTCCACCCCTTCTGGTGCAGCCTCCTCCTGGAAACAACTAGTGAGCTTCACCCAGTCCAGAACATTACAGACATTACTGACCCCACACTCCATAAACACACTTTCACTCACACAAGCCACTGTAGATCCACCTGAAAAATAATGGGTGCTTTCAATGATAGTGAAGTAAATGTGATGACTAACAGAAAGGCAACACTGTGTCTGGAGACATCAAACATAGGGGTGGGTATTGGCAAGGACCTCATGATACAATACGTATCATGATACATTGGTCACTATACGATTATATCACAATATATTGTGATACTACACATATTGTGATATTCTACAGTTCACTGAAAATGTAAAAACAGAGCTGAAATGCAAGTTGTTGTGTATGATCTGGGTGGTCTTAATGAATCACATTACATTAATTATTCAGCCAAAATAACATAACTCAGAACTGAATTTTAACTTTATTGTCTTTGCATTTTAACACACTGAACTAGTGCACACCAAAAACGTTAAGATAAAGACTGAAAATAAGAAATTAAAGTGACCAGTCAGTTATCTGAGGCTGCTTGTGGTGCATGATTCTCCCCCTCGGAAATATCAATTTTTGGAGCTAGAAATCCATATAGTATATCGTAAAAGGAAATATCACGATATATTGATGTATCGATTTTTTGCACCTCAAACAACCTCTAGTCAGAATTTCTTGCTGCTCTCAGTTCAGTTCCCTTTCACATCACATGTTCACAAAAACTCTAATCAGACTTTTGTTCCTTTGTAAAATATATAAGTGAATATAAACTTTTGTCCTTTTATAAACTATTTTATGTGCCAATTTACCGTTTAGTGTTAAAGTAAGGCAAGTTAAAATACTCACATTTATTTACATTCTACACATCTCAGTGCATCAGTATTAAAGTTAAAATGAGGTTTTGAAGGTTTTTATTGTGGTGGGTTTGGGGGTAAAAGCTGCTGCTGTCGGGTCACTCACCAGACACTTGCCGCTGATGCAGATGGCACCAGACTGATCTGGACACGGCGTTCCGTCCAGAACCCGGCCGAAATTGTAGTAGAAATTCTGATCAACAGCCAGACAGCTGAGTTCACACGGGTCAGAACCTGGGGCAGGAGGGCAGGAGGGCAGGAGGAGGGGAACAACTCAGCTCAAGGGGAAAAAGTCTCACACATTCCATCTCTCAGTTTCACACACACACACACACGTAGACACTCCCCCCCACATCATGCCTGACTGACCAGCGTGGAAGGTGGTCCAGCGGTACGAGTTTCCTGCGACCAGCGGCTTGTCATCAAACGCCTTACACTGAAGCTCGCGGAAGTCTGTAGATCCAGGAGGACACGCCTGAGTGAGGAGATCCAGAAGTGTGTGTCAATCAGAAACAGCACACACACACAGAGAACCTGCCTCTACCTGTTCAGGAGCTACTTCATCCTAATACATTCAGGGCAGACTTACATCTGCACTTTTGTTCAGTGTTCTAGGATGCACTGTTTCCAAACTGTAAAAGTCATGAAAGTTTAATAATATCTAGGCCCTAGACTAACTCAAATCCCAGGTGATGCAACTGTGTTGCTGTGGTGGTTTGTTGAAGATTTTTCTACCTCAGTGTTGCAGATCTTGTACTCTCTTGGATCACCCGAACACGGACCTGCAACTGGATTCCTGAAACACAACAAGACACCACCTTTACTAAGAGATTAAACACAACACGAAACGCTTGCTGACAACAGCAAACCCACCCGGAACGCTGCAGAGTTAGAGTGTTGCTTCTCTAGGGTTAGAATTTTCACATCCCACTGTCTACCTGACCAATAATAGTCATTGTTTGTTCACTGAATAAAGCTTGATTTATCATTTTGACTGACGCTGAAGGACTGATATCTGCATCTGCAGGATGTTCAACTGACGGAGCAAAACCCCTGAACCTTGAACTGGTGCAACAGGCTCAAACATGTTCCAGTTCCTCCATGACAAGGTGATGTTGGTTTGTGTCCCAGTCTGCTCCTCATTATTTTTAAGGATTAGCATCAGGTTTGGGAGCGAGCAATTGCAAGAGCTTTGAGACCTTACCTTTATATTATAGACATACTTCTTGTACTGACTAACCTTTAGTAAGAGCAGCAAAATACTTTTAATCCTTAAATACTGCTCATGTCAGAGCAGAACCTTTTTACACCACACACTTCTCCACAGTCCACACTGTTCTCATCTGCCAAAGTGATATGTGTTAGGGTTAAAGACTTTGACCTTTGACCTTATTTACCTGGCAATGCAGGTGCGTCTGCGGATGGAAGCTCCCCCCCCACAGGAGCGTGAACACTCGGACCAACTACTCCACGAGGCCCAATGGTTGCTATGCTGAAGCTGGCGGGGCAGTCGCGTCCTAACACCTCGTCCCTCGTCTGGCAAGATGCCCACCTGTGGAACAGAGATACCAACACACACACTTCAACACATACTTCAACACACACGTGGCAAGGAAGAGGAAAATGGAGCAACAGATTATAAACGCAAGAGACAAGTCTGAATCCCCTGAAGAGAAGAAGAATGTGGATCAGCACAGCTGTTAGAGCTGCTCGTCCAGCCACATGAACAAGTACCATAACAATGAGTTTAAGGCGGTTCAGGTGGTGGAGTGGAACGGGTTCTAGCTGAGCAGCTGGAGGTGGTGACTGGAACGATTACACGGTCAACCAAAATGCAGACTGTAGTAAACACTGACCTTATTTTTAAAAAGTGTTCAGCAAAATGCAGCCACATGAACAAGTACCATAACAATGAGTTTAAGGCGGTTCAGGTGGTGGAGTGGAATGGGTTCTAGCTGAGCAGCTGGAGGTGGTGACTGGAACAATTACACGGTCAACCAAAATGCAGACTGTAGTAAACACTGACCTTATTTTTAAAAAAGTGTTTAGCAAAATGTAGCGTCATGAAGCAAGCACAGCTCAAAACCAGAAGAGACTGTCCACAATCAAAAATCAAATCTGAATCATGGAGTAAAAACAGAATAATCCAGAGACACAGAACAAAGTTGGACACACAGGAAGACAGAACAGAAAGACGCTCGATGTGCAGTGACAGACGATAAGCAAAGATCAGACCAAAACAGTGGCCTTTAAATGCAGGAAGTTGTGGCTGTGACAAGACTCACCTCCTCCAGGACCCAGAACACTGACTACTCACAGCTATCATTTATTTAGTTTACTTTGAAAGAACTGGGACATTATCCTTCTAACTTTTACACATTAATTCTGACTTGGGGTTGGTTAAGGTGTGTAACTTAACTGTAAATGCTGTGGAACATTGGACAAGATTGTTTCCTGCTCACCGGTGCTGCTACAGTCACTGCTCTTTGTGAGCAGAGCATCCACATCAGCTCATTAACACTGAAGATTGTCACACACCACTAGAGATGCGGTCTGCATATAAGCAGTGCGATCGAAGTTCAGCTCTAATCGTCCCTACTGGGTCACGCCATGCTGCTGATCTCAGACCTGTCCCAGCCCTAAATCCCAGACAAACAGGCAGCAGCAGCTTTCATCAGATGCCTCAGGGCAGAGTGTGTGTGTGTGCGTGTGTGTGTGTGTGTGCGTGTGTGTGTGTGTGTGTGTGTGTGGGCGTGTGTTAGCGTGAAGAGGGTGTGGAAAGGAAGCCGAAAGTTCACACCCTGAAACGGCTGTCAATTAAGCTGACCTCAGACACACAGGCTGTTTTTGAACTAAAAATAAAAAGCAGCAGCTCTCATAACGCTGAGGAACATTCTGGACTGTGTGAGGAATTTAAATGCAGAGCAGCAAGATCTGAGATCGGATACCCAAATTTCTCCCCCTGAGGTGCGTTTGTCTCGCTCTGACTCACCTCTCACACACACACACACACACACACATTAATGCAGGAGGGAGAACTTATCACAAACTACACACCCAGCCTCCTGCTCCACTCTGCTGCTTTTAAATCGCAGCATCAGCCGTGTTTAACCCAGTGGTGATATCAACTCTGAGTCTCATCATACATAATGGACAAATTGTGTGTGATTTGATAAGAATGGAGGTGATGGTGTTAATGGAAGTTCCTGCACACACTGCTGGTGCGCTCCCTGGCCAGGGAGCCGAGCAGTGTGATATGTAATGAAGCATTAAAGGGATAAAGATAAGTGAGTTCTGAAGACTCTGACTTCAGCTAATCCCTTAATCTCAGGGAACAACTCCACGATAATGAGCGTCCACGAGCACGTAGGTCTGGCTGCTGTGATGACATGTGACTGGACCTCGTCGCTGTGGAGACTTACGATCACATACTTGCGGCGGGACGACCCCAAAACCGGCCTCATTACTGAGCCCCAGACCCAAATTAGTGGTGATAATGCGCACCGCAGGGCCGGGGGACAAGCCAGCTGCTCAAAGTGAACTTTTAACTTTACAAATCCTGAGAAAGAGTTCAGGTATGAGTGAGTTTCTCCCCGTACAGGACACACCTTAGGGCCGGCCAAGAAATTGTCAGCAAACAGTTATCACCTGTGCTGCGTGGACTATGAACCGATCTGCATTCCCAACTCACACCGGTCGCGGCAGAACAGTTTAAAAGTGCAGCTGGAGCTCACTCAGCCTCACAGACTCAAGAACGTTATCAGAGATTCACGTGGGTTTTTATACAGGGAGAGAATTTGTTAAAGAGTAATAAAAGGGATTGTTAGAGTTCTCCTGGTTTGTTTTAGGAGGTAAATGTGGCTGCAGATCAAAGAGAGAGAGGAGGGAGTGCAGGTCACATAGGAATGAGATCAGATCTCACATTGGAGATAAGAAGTGTGTGTGTGTGTGTGTGGTGTCAGACAGGACTGAGGTGAGGGCAGTGTAGTCAGAGTTCTACGTGCAGTTTGACTCTGGGCTGCATTTCCAGCCTCAGGCTTCGTTCTAGTAGCTCTCCATTCAGCCTCCTCTCCAGTAGCTCTGCACTGAGTGGCAATTAAGCAAATAAAGACCAGTTTTTGCTCCGCAGCACAGCGAGACGTTGACAGCTACACAAGCAGCGCTGAAAGACAGCGGTGTGGCACGATGTTAAAGTGAGCGCTCACAGGCAAATATGCCGGTGGCTTTATCCTACTGCCTCTGCACTGTGCAAACACTCTCACATGCTGCACTTTCAAAAAAGTCATTACACAGCGGCCTGCTGGATTGTTCCTGTTTCTTAATGAAGATCCTGGACATGGCCAATATGAAAAATGTGTATGACTCATACATGATCAGCAGAATATTCTTACTCAGCTCTGGTATTACTTAGGGGTGCACTAATACACTAGCTAACACTGATTCATAGCTTTAGCGATCAATAAGTTCATAACATCAATCTAAAATGGAAATCCACATGAAATTTTAATTCGATTGTTCTGCTTTTATGAATATTATAAAAAACACTCAATTTTTTAAGTTATAGCTTCTACATTTTAAATGAAAGGCTGAGACATAGGTTTATGCGCTTCAGAGAATAACAATGTTATATAATACATTTTATACGCGTTGCACTTGTGTTTTCAGTGTCATACACTGATGTAGATCATGAAATTTTATACAAATTATATCTAATTTATAACTCTTTTTCATACTGGGGGTTCAGACCGTTACTGGAACATGCGGTGGGAACTGGCGAGCTGTGATGCTCGAGAAGTGAGTGTGTTGACGCGGCTGTAAACCTGCAGTTCGGTATCAAACTCTGCCGTTGAGACAGTCGAGCTGAAAGTGCTGCGTAAGGAGGGAGGGAGAAGGCGACAGGTGTTGTCTTACCTGTTGGGACGTCGGGCAAACCGGGCACAGCAGCAGGGCGACGAGGGCCAGTGCCGGGCACACACACCGTCTCCTAGAGACACACACACAACAAACAGAGCACATTCATTACAGGCATCCACATACGTGCGTGCCTCCCCAAAAATCCCAGCCGACAGGTGAATAGGCAGGAGTGAGGGAATGCGACTCTCCGTCCCGACTCAACAAAGCCGCTTTGGCCCGGGGTCGAGATCTGCCGTTAATAACAACAAATAGCTCAGCCGGAGCTGGCGTGACGCCGGGGCCCAGAGGGGCCAGGAGCCAGGGTCAAGAATGCCCTCCACACACACAGCATCGTTAATTTCCACACCCGAGGAGAGGGCCAGCAGAGGTCAGCCGACTCCCAACCGCCCAGCGGTCAACTAGCACTACATTAAACTCAACAAGAACTAAACTGGATTATGAAGGAACCACTACACAATCAGCACTTAATCTTTGCAGAACTGAGCTGGCAGCACATAGAATTTGTAAATGATATAAAACACATTTACAGCATTTACAGATGCCCTTATCCATAGCAACTTCATTCCTAATTACAGGCACAGTCTCCCTGCAGCGAGGTGGGGTTAAGGGTCATGCTCAGGGGACCAGTGGTGGTATCTGGGACTCAAAAACACAATCTTATGGTCACCAAGAATGGAGTTTCAGTCTCTTAGAAAACTACACCTATCAAACAGATATTACTGTAAATGAGGCGTCGACAAAACTGATGTTATGTTGTAATTCTGAGGAAAACTGGAACTGGAAAAGCAGAGGCACGTTGAGTTAAAGCCACAAGAAACAATGGGAGTCTGATGTGCCACCTGACTCATGCACACAGCTCAAAACCTAATCTTCACCACATAGCACCATCACATTCAATAGTGTAGAATGGTAATTCATAAACAAATTATCCAATGAAACCTGACAAAAGTGGTCCTGACTTCACACAAACTTCCCAGTAAAATTAGATCCTGGCATCAGCCATTATAAAAGCCAAACCGTTCAGACGTGTGTCTGAACTTACAACACTGAACGTCATTATAAACCAGCCAGAAAGACATTTATGACTCACTATCATGTGGACTTATAGTTTTGGGAAACACTCCTCCTCCTTCCTTTCTCTTTTCCTGGTAATGATGAACAAGTTACAGTCCATGTACCATGAGTAAGACAAAAAGTCAGTTTCCCCTTTTCACAGGCTCATTAAAATATCTATAGGCTATCCCTTTAAAACAGTGATCAGACTCAGGAGCTCACTTCACCACCGTCACAATCAATCTGTCTTTCAAATCATTGTAAATATCCAGGACATGACATATCTCCTCATATGCTGATGTGAATGACAAACACACTCAGACTTACTCTTTATGATTTCATCTGTAATTCTCAAAACCCTGCTCTTGGTCCTAATTGGCTCATGTGGCCCTGCAGCACTCTGCACTCCCTCCATTAGTTCAGTGTCTTGGATGAAAACCACAACATGCAGAGAACTGTCCCACATATCCGAATTGAGGTTAAAGGCCTCCGGGGTCAAGAGGCCCGCAGTTAAAAGCCTCTGAGGAGGTCATAAAACAGATTCATTTAGGTAAGCCATTTAGTCGAGCAGTCAGCAGGTGACTGTGGGATTCTGTTCTCTTTCACCTCAATATTAGACATTCCTAATAATTACCTACAGTCTCCATCACACTACAATGGTAAATAATTAAATCCTAAATCTTATTCTGCTTAAATGAAACTTTATTAAGATTTATGGTAGGACTTCTCTGCTGCACCTTTTAAAGTTAAACATCTATTTTTCTATCATCTTATAATGACATGCGACTACTGTATAATAAAACTGAAATGTTCCTGTATTCCAATGTGATGCATCTTCTCATACATTCCATGAAGAATCTCTTATTTAGACACAGCTTAAGGACAATATACATATATACAATATACATACCAGTCATCTAAATGCTCACTAAAAATATTCCAGAAGATGAAATGCACTGCTGTAATCTTTTATAGGTCTATATCTATGTAATCTATATGATCCTAACAAATAAATTAAATTCCAAGTCAGTTTCAACTCCTAAACTATACACTGTAACCCTACAACCCTAACCCTAAATTCCTGAATAACACAAAAATTAATAATTTATAACTCTTTTTCTCTTATAACACTTGTATAAGTGTGTAATAATGTGTGGGTGTGTGTGTACATACATCGATGATCAACAAGCACACAGAATCCAAATGAAAACACTGATCAGACATTATATATTGTACCGTCACCTTATATTGAACAGAGAGTTGAATTTATTAAGAGAAATTAAGAATTTTAACTGCCAGAAATAAAACGTTAAATGATATTTTAGGTGTCTTTTGTGATTAGATGAGAATTAAAGTGATTGTTTTACATCACCATATGATATTGTCTCATTTTGAGCTGAACTGAATGGGAATCTTATCGTAGCAGACTTTGTGATGTCAGCAGAAAATCGAGACGTTGTCCACTGAGTCTGTATCACATTGTAACGTGGTACAAACGTGTGACTTGGGACTGACCTGCTGTAGAAGCTTGTCATTCTGCTTGCTGGTGTAATAATGACGACGACGGTGATATTAGTGGTAATTCAGGAGTCCTGTGGTGCTGTGCAGTTGGAGAGCTGATGAAGCTCACACATCATCATCCTCGATAGCGCGCACATCTCCATCTCCAGCTGCGGGTCTTTATTTTTTGGTTGTAGGAGCTCGATGATGAAGAGCCAGATCGCACATCTGGAGCGGAGAGTGAAGCGGCTGTGTGTGTGTGTGTGTGTGTGTGTGTGTGTGTGTGTGTGTGTGTGTGTGTGTGTGTGTGTGTGTGTGTGTGTGTAGAGACAATAAGAGAAGCTCCAGATCCTCAACAAACACCAAACAACTCCAGATTCGAGCTTTAATCCGCGCGCAGTGCTGCAGCTTGTCCTGATGGAGGTTCCTCTCGGAGCACAGACTAACTTCACCTGAGACACTCAGCGGGGTTTAATTAGAATCGCGTCCAGATTTAAGGCGAACTCCGACGTAAATCTGACAAAGATCTGAGATCTGATTAGATGAGCAGCTCCTTGAGGAATGGAAGCTGTTCACTGAACCTGATCCTGCATCGCGTTAAGACATAAATCACCTTCAGCGGCAGTTTTATCGCTCAGTCAAGTCCAGCCGCAGGAGCGCGCTCTTCACATCTGTCTCCAGCGTAGAGCAGCTCCCACTAACGCGCCACACACTGCCTCTTTAGTTACTCTTTATTACCAGCCGTGATGATGATGATGATGATGATGAGGATGATGATGACGAAGGCGGTTGGTAGTGACCTGAGACCTGCGCCGCGCTGCTTCACCTGAAACCAGACTCAACGCGCGCGCACATACAGCGCTGTTAACCCCGCCCACAACCCGCTCCGACCAATGGCGAGGGAGAACCGCGCTGCAAATTAACATAAATCTGCGGGGAAATGTCACGCTGCTGCTGTTGAGTAGTGGGAGGAGACTCCTGCTTCTGAAACATCAGTACACTCAGAAAGTAACATCAAACCGTCCTGCACTTTTAGTGTTCTTACAGTCCATTCAGTACAAAAGATGCTAATGTAATACAAAACAAGCAAACGAGGATCAGTTTTAGATTCGTCCCCAAAGTCTCCAGTTTCTACAATAAAGATAAACTCCAAACCAGAAGCAGGAAAAGAGAAGCAGAACTCGAAGTTTCATGCAGTGTTCAAACTACACTTATGATCCTGGAATTGTCTTTTTGCACTGAGTGTTTATAAGATCTGCAGCAGTTCAATATAAACATTCTAAACAGACAATCTATTGAAAAATAACAGTATCTAGCCTAAGCTAACTATGCGAGGAGTTTGATAATGTGCAGATATTGTAGCAGCAGTCAGGTGGAGAAACTACAATTAATCATGCAATACAATTATACTTGAATATAATTACAGTATATTGTGCATACATTCCCAATCAGCAGCTGTTGTCTCTGATCTTTCTCTCTCTCTCTCTCTCTCTCTCTCTCTCTCTCCCACCCACCCACTCACATCCACTGCCCACTGCTGCCCCAATCTGCACGCCTTTGGCAAAATGGAACACGCCCATCAAGTTGCTCAACTCTCTGTCCTTAAAACCAAGTCCAGTCTTCTTAGGAGAGTTTAGATCATACAATGTTAATAACACCTTATAGACACACCTCTGCTTGTGCACAGACACGAAACTCATTTACAATCAACTGAGTAGGCAAAAATCTGAGGAGACGCTTCTGAAAATTCCAGTTTTGATAATCTGATGATTTGGGTGTACTAACACTGTTTTCTAAGAGCAACATCAACAGCATCATCAGATCATTGAAACTGAGCTATAACTATAACAAACAATAACTGATATGATGTGATTTATAACCAACTCTAATCCTGCATGGAGTCCAACTAGCAAATCTGAGGCACAACTTAATAAACATCAACTAGCCAACAGTGACTATGGCAACCAAACACACAGACACACTCTTACACCAGCCAGACCCTCGCTGGATATTCAGTAGGTATTTGTGGAAAGGGCACACACTCTCTTTCTCTATCTCTCTCTCTCTCTCACACACACACACACACACAAACACGCACAGTCTTGTATTGCTGGCTTTGTGAGGTCCTTCCATAGACTCCCATAATGACTAAAGTACATAATTTTACACCTAATCCTAACCCTAACCTTAACCTCAGTAACCAAAAGCACATCTTTTACCTCTTTTAGTTTCTCAAATAAAACAAGCACATTTTCTATAAAGTCATTTTTCCTCACGGGGACCTCTCAAATGTCCCCACAAAGCCCAGAAACACAGATAAAAGTGATTTTAAGGGACAAAAGGTCCCCACAATGCAATAAATACATGCCCGCCCACGCGCGCGCACACAAACACAGGGCCGGTACGTATCAATTAAGGATCAAGTTTTAAAGTTGTGTGACAGACAAGTAGCACAGCAACAAGCTGCTACTTTTCCCTCCTTCTACTTTCAGCCGTGCCAGACTTGATTTATGAGCATGGAAAGAGTTCCTAAAATAGACCAAATCATGCACGAGTGCTGTCAGTCGCACACCCACAAGTCCCATTGTTCCGCCTCACCTCTGGAGGTCCTTGATGAGACACAAGGCCGACTGCTCCCGGCTTTTCTGCACAGTCTGAACTGCGCTCCAGGGCCTCGGCCGACCTGCTCCAGCTTGCACAAGCATTTTCCTTCAAGTTCCTCCCCATCCCGAGGACGAGACTCACGCTAATCTCAGTTTAACACGCTCATAAATTCACACAGACAACAATTACTATGTAAAAAATCAGAATGATTGCTAGCACGACAGCATGCAGATGCCATCTGTCATTGTTTTCATTTCTCAAGTGGCTTGTAAAACTCTCAACAACAACGTACAGTGCTCACGGCTCAGTGTGAAGATCAATATCTGCTCATAAATCTACAGAACTCAACAGCGTCTGTGCTGCATCTCGGCTGATTAGAACACGATCTTCATTAGGGCAAAGCTTTAACCAGCAGCAGAGTTCTGCTTTACTGACGATGATGATGATGATGATGAAGAGGAGGAGGAGGGTGAGGCATGTTTGCTGCGCTGGACCTAAGAGAGTAAGGAGAGAGAACTTAACGCCCTGTTTTTAGGAGTTGTGGCTGAGGGAACAGTGGCTTCTTGGTTCACTGGTTATAAGTGTTAGAGAACTGGCACGAGCTTGTGTGTTTGTTACTGTTTGTTACGGATAAATTTAACCTGCAGGGAGACTGGCTCAGGGATTATGAAACACAAAACCTTGCATCTGCTAAATGCCGTTAAAATCAATGTGAAAGTAAACACAACCACATTCCCAGCTGTACTTAAGCAACACAGTGGAAAAAGTCCAGTAAATGTAGTAATTAAGTAAATAAGTCATACAACCATTAAATCATTAAGCGTGTTATATGATGATGATGCTACATATTTTCTATGTTATTTTAGATTTAGTTTCTTGTAATGTTTCTTTAAATTATTGTTAGTTTCTATTACTTGTATAATTGTCCGAAGCATATTGAATTTCCTATGAACTTTAGAGCAAAAATTTTGGAAGTTTGATCCTCATATCTCAAACTGTGTTTTTGTCCAAAATGCTGCTTGTGTCTTTCATTTTGTGCAATCTGTGTTCCAGAACACAGGCGAGGGAGTCCAGTGACCTTGGCAGATAAGAGCCTGAGGAGTGCTGAGATCCGTCGCTCCGTCCCACTCTGAACTCAGGGTTTGTGTGGAGGGTGTGTGAGGGAGAGAGAGGAGGAGGAGGAGGAGGAGGAGGAGGATAAGAGGAATGAAGATCAGGTCAGTCCATCCTGCGTTACTAAATACATCATCTATAAGCAGGAAGAACTGATAATTAATAACTCTACAACATCCTGCACTGCTGCTGCTGCCAGAGACCAGAACCTGAAGGAGACCACGTACCCTGTAGAAGCACTGCTGGATAAAAGTCACCGGAGTCACACTGCTCTGTAACACAGTGAGGAAACGCTGATAAAGCCTGATGTTAAGGGTGAAGCTGCTGTAGTTGTGAAGCTGCTCTTCTCCATCTCAGATGTTCCAGCTGAAATCATCAAGACATGAGGGTTTGATTACATAAAGTATTAAAATCAATTCTCGATGCCCAAAACATCCCATTAACTTGTAATGAGCTCCAAACAAATATGAACAAATGCACAAGTGTGACTGATCACAACTGACCTCAAATAACTTTTCATTTATAACCAAACATGAGCCTCTAATAAAGCCTAACTGGAGAGTATGAACACTTTCACCCAATCACTCTCCACAGTCCAGATCCATATGTGGAGCAGAGACTTTGGGCCTCATTCACCAACCCTGCTTAATTAATCTGTTCTTAAAACCCACAACCTAACAGAATTCTAACATTCTTATTTGAGATTCGTTCTCAGGCACGAACAGAACAACACAAATTTTATTGCACAGCTATTTGTGGAAAAACCATTAGGCTATTGGGTTTCTACAGTTGTATAATATTACACTATTTAAATGTCTTAACTTTCTTAAGAACAAATGTTGGTCAACGAAGCCCATGCTGATTTATTAAAGTTTTCTCTGTAGGACTAAAACATGGTGTTGTGCTTAAAGCTGCGTGATCCTGAGTTTCTCTGAGGATTTTCTCTCTATTGCATCACGTGATGCTCATGTGTGTGCAACCAGATGTGAGACATTTTACAGAAATTACAGTATTTAGACTATGAGTTTTACAGGTGTTAAAAACCTCCAGCATGTGTTTACACTGTACAAGAGAAAAAAGCAGCTTCTGAGTTGCACGCCAACAAGGAGTGCAGGAATCTACAGACACGCTACACAGCTACAGATGTGAAACAGAACACAGAACAGAACATTTATTTATTTATCAGAATCAGTCGTGTGATACTCAGTGACCAGCTTAAGGGTATTGAACTATTCCTGATGTGAGGATGAGTTAAAGGATTATAGAGATCAGCAGCAGCTGCAGGCTGGTAGTGTTGCTGATCCCAGACCAGTAAAGGTACCACTGAGGTACTTATGAACACGCCCATGTCAGCTGCCCGCTGCTCCTTCACGGATGGGTCAAATACGGAGGTCAGATTTGGTTGTGGGGTAAGGTTGCTGTGTGCTGAGCTGTGTTCACAAATAATCCCTCACTTTAAGTGTAGAGCAGCTGTTCAGCAACAGAGATAATGTGCAACTTTTCCCTCTTAATCACAAATATGTACAAAGCGTCAGGAAGGCAAGCGCGGGAGCTGGAAACCGAAGCAGGACAAAACTTTTTACTCTCGTTTCCCGTTTTACTGCAGACGCATGAAGAACATCAATACAATGTTCAACACAACTCACCAAAACCATTCGACACACTGCTGCACTTTCCTCATGTACGCTTTATTGGAATTGGAATTCCACAACTAAACTCAGCTGCTTTCTTCCTGCAGGACACAAGAAGAACAAGGCTCCTCAGTGTTGGCAGATTCTGCTCTAATCTCAGAACAAATCTCAAATGAGAAAACACTGGTGAATGTCAGAATCTCTGTGGAAACTGTGTAAGTGGGTTTTAAGACCAGTAGTGAAATGAGGCACGATGAGAGCAGTGTTGATCAAAACAGCCGGCGGATGTGTGTGTGACATGGAGCTGCAGCCTCACACTGTGTGTATTTATGAGGCACAGCAGTTAGAGAAGGACCTGAAGAGCAACACACACACAGCCCATAAACACAGCTGTTCTGTGACTCAACACCAGAAAATGTCCCACAATTACTGTTACATGCTCTGTGTGTGTGTGTGTGTGTGTATGTATAGAGTACAGCATCACAATGACATGAGATAGAATTTCAGCATCTGTGTTGGTCAGTACAGGAGGTACATATTTTGATCGGTTTAACCCGTGTCCTAAGAGCCTGTGTCCACCAAAAATGGCTTTTTTTTTTTTTTGGCAACACCTATGAGCTTTAGCTTTAGCACCTTCAGTCGAAAAAAAATTTAATGTTCTTTTTTTGTCACAGCGTTCAGAGCGCTTCAAGTTGAAATCTGTTCAACTATTAGAACAGCGCTGCGCTCGTCGATGTCACTTGTCTCTTGCTAGTCAATCAAAATCGAAGGGGCAGGGCATACACAGTCAAGAACTCGCTACAAATGGCAAAGTACCTGGGGCAGCAGGAGAAGAGTTCATGCGCCCAATCTCGTCTTGAAGATGTGATAATCTATTTCAAACGCTGCCACTGATGCTAAGATGCCATTTCTCTCCATCTTGTTGGGTTAACTAGCGATTTCAAAGAAACGCGTTGAAATAGGAACAATGTGCTCTCAGTGGACACATTTGGTGGAAACAACAGCTGGTGTCTAACTCAGTTTGTCAGGATTTCTCTCCTGAACGACAGAAAAAATAAAATGCAAATCAAAAATCCACCAATTTATTAAAAACAAGAAGTAAAAGATGCAGGACGCTGGTTTCAGCCTCAACATGTAAGATGGAAACGTGCTGTTCAGCAGCATAACACATGAAACATGTCATACATCAAACATGATCCATAACCAGCAGATTTCACAGTACAATTCTGTTCTCAGAGCTCAGGAACATTTAACAACTGCTTTATATTGTTCAGAACATCATCTGTAGAGTGTTCTCTTGGCACAGCTCCACTCACTCCATCAGCTACAACCAGGTACATAACATAACCTGTGGTGCTAAAACTAGCCCAAGTAAAAGTGTTCTATCAGCAGCCACATACACACACAAACTCTTAATGCTGGTGTTTGTAAGGCTGTGTGAATGGAGAAATAAATCACAAACTGCTTCCTTGCTCCCAGACGTCTGAGAAGGGAAATGGCATTTAATCTGGACCTTCTCTGGGTTCTGTCGCCTTGCGCAGGTTTTACAGACAAATTTAGCGGTGTGGAGCCTCACAATCAGCTCATATCACACTCTCACCTAGGGTCAAGAACACCACAAACACAGCGGCTCTACACAGCATCCACGACCAGAGACAACACCGATATCAACAACCACACTGCACTGATAAGGCTTACAATACAGGGAAAACACACACACACACACACAGCTTCACCCAGTAAACAGAGATAGCAGAAGCTCCACATAAAAACAATCTACAAGAGTCTTGTACAGAGCACTGTGGAAGACGTTGGTTGTGATCTAGTGGTAGGAGACTCACTTCTGGATCAATTTAAGTGATTATTTCTCATTGTAAACACACCACAGCACACAGTGAACCACAGCAACATTGTGAGCTCTGCATTTGACCCATGTGTGAAGGAGGAGTGGAACCTTTATTGGTCCAAGACTTGCACTGGCAACGTTCAGATCATGAGGTGAACTCCAGCCATTGCACTACCAACAGCTCAGAGACTCATATTTTCTTCTGAAACACAACAAAACTCTTCAACCCGGTTCACAAACAGAATAAAGATGACAAGCAGACGAGCAGCAGATGCAGCATCAAACAATCCAGTCATCGTGCAGAATCCACAAAACACACACTCATGCTGAAAACATGTCAGTTAGAACGCAAAGAATTTATACTGTTTGGGATTAAAACACAACATGGTGGGAATCCTTAAATCGCTCTCTCTCACACACACACACACATCCTTGTACTTATATGGTAGTGAGGACCTCCATTGACGTCTATATTACTGTATCTAAATAATACTACACATAACCCTAACCATAACCTCAGTAACCAAAAGCTAATCTTTCTACACTTTAAGTTTTGCAAATAAACTTGCTTTTTTTTTGGTAAAAGCAGTTTAAAGAAGAGAGGACCACTAAAAAAGTCCTCACTCTGTTGGTTAAAAACTCATTTTGGTTCTCACTAAGTAGCAAGTACAAGAACACACACACACACACACAGCACAGCCTTTGTCAGTATTTTACAGCAAACACACTGTACTTGATATTTATGCTACAATACGGTAATTACACACTACAGCAGCTCAAGCTGAAATATTTCATATTTACAGTGATTTCTAAATTCATGTTTCCAACCACAAATATTAGTCTTTCTTCAGGAGCAATACCCTAGAATTTGAAGAACAAGGACTTTTGTTGCAATGCAGTAGAAGAGTTTACACTTCACCTTCTGTAAGCCGTTCAGCTCCCTACATCCCTCAGCCTAGTTTTTTTTTTTTGTCACTGAGCATGCTGCAGATTCACAAGTAAATGATGCTATAAAACACAGAAAACACTGCTTTTAATATTTCTGATGGTCCTTTGCAGCTCTGTCACAAAACCACATTCACTTTTGAAGCAGAAGAATCTTGAGGATTCAGAGTTCACACCCGGAGTGTTGAGCCGTACGAGCAACGCAGCCATTACATTTAACCCTGTCACAAAATCACTTTTTCAAGTCTGACACCGATATTGTAAATGATCAGCTAGTGAATACAACTCCAAAAGCAAATCACGCATTATACGCAATTATACGGTTTATTTTCGTTATCGTTTTAGCGCCACGGGCTTAGGGAGCAACTCAGAATTACAGAACTCTGCTTAAACGAATAACGATGTTATTTTATTAATAAGCAATTTAGCACATACAAGATTCAAGATTTTAAAGTTAACACACCATTTTCCGATCCAGGTATCAGATAGGTCCCGTCTTTAATTACGTTAGACCTGGACGTGTTGCCCATGTTTCAAAATCCTTCGTTTCGTCCTCCCACTTTTACCATGTGAAATGTAGCGCATAATCAATCTGCCCCCTCAGTGTCCCCCTGCTTTACTGATGCACTCCCCTGTTTGGCTGAATGAAATGTTGAATTTGATGTGAAAACAGATTTACAGCTTTGGATAAAAAGTACGGCAAGTGATGGTGAACACAAGCAGGTCACATTATTACTCCGTCATCCCCCAACACAAACGCAGCTCCACGTCTCCCCCTGCTGACCAGCGCCGGGCGAGCGTTCTGGCGGTTGGGCTGCGGGTTGGAGGTCAGAGTGCAGGACAATAAAGGAGCAACACGGCTGATCTCAGACAGACAGGATTTTATTGTGTATATGAAAGTTGAGCACTATAACAATGTCACAAACCCAAAGCCTGGTGCTGGAGTTACACTTGAATAAAGTGGAAAAGAAAAGGTTTAAATGGCGTTTTACAAAAGAGGAGTAACACTAACGAGTAGGAAACATTCTTAAATAACAGAACTGTACAGTGTTAAAGGCTACTAAAAACAACAAAGAAAAACCAAGAGAAACGAGCAGAAAAGTGTTTTCTACAAAAAGAAGAGACGATACGCTGGTGCTGCTGCTGGTGAAGAGAACAGCAGAACACAAACCCAAACCATTACTTCAGCACGACGTCACAGCAGAGCGAGCGGTCAGAACCCGGTCAGGAATAAGGCAGTGAGAGACCAGACCGGCTCATTGGGACACTGACCGAGTGGACAGAACAATGCGGGGTCAGAGGTCAGTCCTCCCGACTCACAGAGACGACGCAGGTCGGAAGGAGAGAGGAGAGGAGCAGGAGGGAAGCGGAGAGAAGAAACTGCAGCCTGAAGACGGCAAAAACTCTTCTTCAGCATAAAGCAGGAAAATCACCAGCACTGCAACAACTCTCCCACAGTGTGGACAAACACACTTACCCTTTAAACACGCATGTAGACCAACCCCCCACCCCCACCCCCACCCCTTTAAACATGTAGTCTAACTCCCACACACACGGGGGACTGAGCTGTGTGTGTTTGGACGCGGTACACCGACATCATCTATTTAAAAAAAAATAATCACGAGTCATCCAAAATATTCTCTTTACAAATTCATCAAAAATGTATCAAAAAATTCTTCAAATGAAAAAGACTTCAAGCTCAGAACTTCTAGACAAACGCTGAGTAAGAAGTGCAGACAGAGCCGAGACCCTGCGAGAGCCACTTCCTGAGTGACTACCTCAACAAGGCCGCATTCGTCTTGACGTTTTTGGTCATTTAAGTCATTAGAAAAGTGCAGAGGTTTGAAAGTGTGCATAACGTGCAGCTCATCACTGCCCCACGTCCACCAGCCAGACTCTCGAGCAACAGCAGGCGGACAGAGTTTATTCTGCTGCTCAGTAGGAGTGTAAATCACAAGATTCATCACAACTGATTCAACAATTCAGCGTCTGCTGAGATCACAAAGTCTGCTACAATACGATTTCAATTCAGTTCAGGAGCCAGCCATCGATATAAATATAAACTCAAATTTCATGTGACATGTTTATTCCTGATCTCAAACATTTCAACAAAATATCTCAATAAAAATAGAGCTTCTGTTCAGTAGAGTGTAATAATACATATATTTTTTATGATAATGTTACAGTGTGTATGACGTCTGATCGATGTTGTACTTTGTAGCGATGATGATGACTGATTTGAAGTATTGATGTAGACTGATGTATCGTTACACTCCTACTGGTCAGTGCAAACTCCAGAAAAGCTGCATTAAGTCAGTGTACCACGTCCACCTCTACACACCCCAAACACACACACATAGAAATGCAGCTGAGCATCTAACACTCAGCACAAAGCCGTCACATAAAGAGCAAACACACACCGACACACAGCTACACACCTGTATAAAATGTAGAATAAGAGACAAAATATTGATATATATATATATATATTTATATATATTTGTATATAGTAGTAAATGTAGAAGTAAAATAGTTGCTTTCTGATGATGCTGGTGCGTCCAGCCTTCTGAGTGACTCCAGTGCTAAAGTTCTGCATAAACCTGGAGAAAACCCCATTCACCAAACACACACTGCACCGCCTCCAGATACAAATATACTCTTTCACAATTATACCCAAAATCATAGAAACTTTCAGCTCTTAAAACCTCTTGTAAACAGTTTTCCCTTTTGCCTGTTCTAAAAATACATTCTAGTCAGAATGAAGATGTGAAGCACACATCGTCCTTAATCAATATCGTTAGTCATTACAAAAGCAGAAAAAAATGCAATAAAATCAGGGGTCTGTACAGAAGTCCTTCATCTCGCCATCTTTCTACTCCACCGTTGTCTCTCCCTTCAGCCACACACACCCCAAACCCCCATCACGCACTGCATCTGGCGGACTGGACCACAGCGCACCACACTCGGGTCCTGGCACGGCGAGGGTGGGGCGGGGGTGTTGGCACGGTGACGGGCGTGATGGGAGGTGTGCCATGTCAGCACGAGCTGTAGGCCAGGACGTTGCATCGGACTAATGCTTACAGCTTTTCACTACGCTGACCTGAAGAGCAGGAGAGTGAACGCCGGACACGATCAGGGGGACGTCTGGGCAGTGAAGTTGCATCCGTTCCACAGTGCTGATTGTCACGCTGCGCTGGGGGTTAGGATTATGATCAGTGGTGTGTGTCTGTGTGTATAAGCGTGTAAGAGTGTGTGTGGGTGGGGGTGTGTGTGTGTGTGTTCAGCCCCAGTCAGGAAACACTGAAACACTTTGACTGGGACTCACACTACACAGTGCTGCAGAGCTCCCTCTATAACACACCCCGCTCAGTCTGACTGTGGGTTTGGGAAACAAGTGTGCGAAGCGCAGGCTGAAGTGTGTGGTCTACCCTGTGAGTGTGAGTGTGTGTGTCAGCATGGTCTCTGGGGGCAGTCGGGGAACAGGGAGCGAGGAAGTGTGACTGTGTGAAAACCACACCACTTCATTTACATGAGTATGTGCTGCGTGTGTGTGTGAGTGAGTGAATGTGTGTGTGTGTGTGAGTGAGTGTGTGACATCACTGGGAGCGGTTCAGAGTCTGTCGCTGCGGAAGCTGTCCTCCACAGAGGGGTCAGGCAGCACCATGTCCGGGTCGCTGAGCATGCTGAGTCCGTCCAGGCTGAGCGGTTCGATGCGCAGCTCGTCCTCCAGAGGAAATACTCCCTCCGAGTCGAAACACTCCGGCACCGACGACAACACGCTGCTGATGTCCTTCGACAGGCACGGGGTGGAGTCGTCTGGGGGACGGAGAGATGGGTGTTAAATCCTCACTCTGGACATCATTAATCATGGCGGTGTCACGTTGAGACTGTCGACACACTCTGCTTGGTTAACGGAGTTCTGCGGCAGCAGGTTGTGGGGTTAAAGTGAGGCCGGTGGTCTAGTGGTACACATTCTAGGGTCTGGACCAAGAGGGTTGTTGTGGGTTTGATTCCTCCCTCCAGCACTACCACCACTCGGCCCCTGAGCAGCTGCCGCAGGGAGACTGTCATTACAGTCATTAGGGAAATGGAAGTGGCTCTGGATAAGGGTGTGTACTAAATGTTGTAAATGTAAATATAAAACTGCAGCAAAGTTTAACACTGCTGACCCCTACTGGACACAATGCTTACAGTCACACCACAGCAGAGTACAGAAACACAAAGATGTCACAAAGTCTGATACGATAAAAATGCGGTTCAGTTCAGGAGCCAGTGATGGATATGAGACAATATCATCTGCTGATTTAACACCATCACCTCCATTCATATCACATCACAACAAGCAAATATGTGACATTTTTATTTCTGAACTAAAGCCCACAGTGGTCAGTGTTATCAAACTTAATAAAAGCAGAGACCAAGCCAGCTGATTTCTCTGTGGTCCCTTGGTGAGGGATGTGAGATCTGACGTGTGTGTGTGTGTGTGCTGATACCGGTGAGAATGATGTTGGGCACGGCTCCTCCTGCGCAGTTGGAGTACAGCATGCTGCTCTTCATCTGCAGTGGCTCATGCAGGTTGCCGTGACTACCGCTCAGCCCCATCAGTGGGTTTTGGGGGCAGTACAGGCCGGAGGAGTTGGGGTCGAATCCCCCGGACATCGAGCTCATGGCGTGCTCCAGCAGGTTGTATTGCTCCTGCTGGCATACAGACCGAGTGTGTAGCGTACAGTAAATTTACAGGACAAAGCTCTACAGATTTTTCTACATATTGTTATGAACGCTTGCTTTGATTTGTTCATGCTTACCTGGTACTGTGGGCATTTGGCCTGGCGTCCAGAGTACTGCTGCTCCATGAAGGGATCGCTGAAGAAAGCTGCCATGTTGTTGGACTGAAGGAGGGAGAGAAAAAGGAAATCTAGATGAGCCAAATATATGTCTATTCAACCCGGAAACACTGAAAATTCCAGCCGCAGGTAAGAGGCACTCACAGCGCTGGAGTTGAAGTCCAGCTGGACGTTGTGGATTGGGGAAACGGGCTGCGGCTGCCCCACAGCATGCTGGGAGCCCTGCAGGGGGTGGGTTTGGGGTGGCTGCTTGGTCAGGGGCTGCTGGGATTGCTGGTATAGGGGGTACGGAGGAGGAGGCTCCATCGGCACACCGCTGGTGTCCAGAGCAACCCCCTGGAGACGAGAGAAAACCAATGTCTCATTACGCTCCGAGTGGGGAGGATGACGATTGGTGCTGGTGCTGGTGCTGGTGGTGCGGGGGTCTAGGTGCCTGAAACCCTGTGTTGGTGATCATAAGATTTTGGGTTTAAATACCAGGAACCACCACTGTTCCCCTCAGCAAGAGGCTGTTGCTGCAGGGAGACTGTCCCTCAAATGGAACTTGGCCTGGACAAGAGCGTCTGATAATTGATGTGTGTGTGAGTTTGTGAGTGTACCTGTGTGATGGGGGACAGCGAGGGCGACATGGTGGGGGACAGCTGCTTGGTCAGACTGCGGCGCTGCTCCGAGCCGGGCGACAGCGTCAGGGGGCTGATGGGAGCGGGGCGGCGCCTGGGCGAGGTGGCCACGCCTCCCGGGGGAGGGTTGGAGAGCGAGGACAGGCGGAGAGATGAGTGGATGGAGGGGTTGCTGAGGGACGAGTGCAGCTGGGAGTTGGTGAGCGAGGCCTGGATGGAGGGATTGCTGAGAGACGAGGAGAGACCTGATGGAGCGCAGAAGAAGAGATGAGAACAAGTCAGCATCGCAGTTCAACAGAATTCTATTTACAACAGATATTGTCACAAAGCAGCTTTACGCATCACAGTGGCAAGGAGAAACTCCCTCTGTAGTAAATAAGAAACCTTAAGAGGAACCAAGATCCGGAACTGAACCCCATCCTTGTCTGGACCAAACTAGACTGAGATCATGTGTGTAGGAGTGTATTATTTAAACGAGCTTTTAAGGTAAAAGATGTTCCCGCAGGTTCCAGATGATGGGGTCTTTAAGATCCAGGTGTTGAAGGTGGGAGCAGCAGGATGCAGGTCCCGGACTGAGCTGATGGAGGTGTTTAGCAGGTCCAGCACGAGGAACCACAGAAGGACGTAAACACTTGGTACAGAAATTATATTTACACTATAAGCTGAACGCACCCGCGAGGTAAGATTTGTTTGCTTCTGTCCAGTTACTGCAACAATAGTCACTTCACCTTAATGTGCACTAATCAGGAAACATTATCCACAGAATCCAGAACGTTAGTAAACCTGCTGTGAGTCAAACTTGTTCATCATCAATATGAATATTAAAGCCCCCAAAATAACGACTGTGGTGGAGTGAAAAAATTCAGGTCCTCACACAATAAACTGCACTAAACGGAAACAACCGATATGTGACCTCACACCTAAACACACACTCTTGGCCGGCTCCGAGCTGCCGTCATGGTAACGGTGTGAGGAGCGACGGTGCGCTCGTATCGTAGTGGTGCTGGACGCTCGGCAGTCTCGGTCCAACCTCCTCCAACTCACACAGGGACAGAAGGGCCACTGAGCTCGGGAGAAAAGAGCCGGTTATGTGCAGCCAATTCAGGGGTCACAGTTCACCAAGACTCGAGGTGGGAGCCAATCAGCATCCAGCATCGGGGAGGTTCCCAGGCGGGGGTCTGAATGGAAGTTCCAGAGTTTAAAAGAGTGGGAGTGAATGAGAGCCATCAGATAGCGCAAAGCTGGAGGAGAACAAACCGCTTTCACTCGTCCACTCCGCTCTCCAGCGGCCTGCACACAAAGAGCCGAGTGTTCACACCATCGCCCCGGTAACGGAACCGCAGCCGTTGCCGGGGTCAGCTGAGGGAACGTGGAGTGGGACCGAGTGTCGGTCAGCAGCGTAGAGACATCCAGGACTGACCACAGTGGCCCTCAGCAGCCCCTTCCATTCAGATTTTCATGTCAGATATAAAAGTTTTCCTGCTTATTACTGTCCTAGTACAACACCGCTCAAACACTCACACACACACACCTCACCTGCTCCAACAGCACTGGATTTACCGTGTTATTACCTCATTTACCCTGATCAAGATCACTTTCTCAAATGACTGAGATACTGATCTGAGATAGAACACCTGCTGCCAATAATCTCACCGTTTTCTACAGGATGGATGTTTATGAACGCGGTAAATAAAGGGCTTCATGCTGAACCCGTGCACCATATGTACATTCATGTTTCATACTAAAACCAAAACCCCAAAAATGTCTTTTCTCAAAACTAAAATGGAAAACTGAGTAATGAGTCGTTTCCCAATTTACCATCAAAAATTTATAAAACTGAAAACACGCAACTCTTATTCTATGGTGTTTTGTTGTTGGACGCGAGTGAATAAAAGCTAATCTGACCATGCGTTTTCTCCGTCTCACACGACTCTCTCACTACGGTGTAGAAGCTTCTTCATCGGAGATGTTGGTGCTTTAACTTGTTCTTTCCATTCTCATTTTGGTTTCTGATCTGATGCTGAACATTAACCCTTTTGGCCTTTGGTTTTAATTTGAATGACAAACGAATGTGAAACGTGGATTTGTCCGGATTCATATACTGCTATTTCCCCAGTTCAGCCTGTTGCCCAGGAGCGGCTTAAATATTAATATACTGAGTAACTGCCACCCCACACGAGGACGACGCAGATGAAGGTGAGAGAGCTGCCGCACCCTGAGAGTTGCCGATGCCCAGGTGCATCATGGCGGCGGGGAGGTTGCCCGTACTGCTGCCCCCACTCAGGGCGGGGTAGCCGCCCTCCTCCGGGTCCAGGGGCGTGGGCAGTGGCGAGGGGAAGTGCAGGTTGCTGAGGTCCGGCAGCGAGCCGCCCGTGTTCAACGTGCCCTGGTAGTGGGAGAGACTCATGGTCTGCTCGGGAGAGGGCAGGATGCTGCAACACGAGGGGAAGAGAAGGGGTTTAAAACAGGAAAACAGAGAAGAGAGGAGATAATCCAGCCGGGTGTGGTCCAGGGGGCGGGACCTACTTGATTCCAGGCACTTCACAGGACTTGGGGCGTGATGAGAGAGACTGCACCTACAGCAGGAGAAACATAGCGTGAGGAGAGACACAAAACACAAGAACCGCCTCAACATTCACTCAGAGCTAGAGCTCAACAAATAATCAACAACTACCTACATGTAGAACACATAACACACATGCACCACACACACTTTCCCCCTTAAACAAAACTACGGTCACGTGTCCCGTCCAATCATTAGAGACCATGTCAGAGCTTTAATAGTTGAGCAGATTTACACTACAAACCTTAACAGAGAACCATGAGAACAAACTAGGGCTGCAACAAACGATTATTTTTGTAATCGAGTAATCTATCAATTATTTTATCGATTAATCGAGTAATCGGATAAAAAAGTAAATGAAAATGACAATACATTTGTTATTAGGCTTATTCTACTGTGAGTAGAAGTTAGTCAAATACGCTTTATGTTGTTGTATTCAATTGAAAATGAAGAAACATGAAGTTCAAGGGTCATTTTGAATCAGTTTGGCCAATAAAATGAGTTGCTTTTGGCCTTTCTGGAAGAGAACTGCATTTCCCACAATCCCCTGCGCACGCCTCGGAGCCGCGTCACAATTAAGGGTTCAGCGCGTTCCGGAATGAACTATGAAAAAAAATAGATGGTAAAATCTCAATAAATGACTGTATTGTGAGTAGAACGCTGGTTGATGTGGTTATTTATCAGCTAAATTACGCGTTTTGTCTGTAATAAAGGGGACGTTTTGACGGAAACGAGCGTTTTAGGCTTAGGAAATGGCGCCATAAAATAGCGCGGCGTGGTTTACATCGCAAAAAATGCTTCAGCTTATGCGCTTTTCATGAATTTACTCTGGTTTTGTGCACGGAATATCTCACAAATACGCTCACATACAGAGGATCTATTCGCCTTTGATCCGCCCCACTGAAAATATCCAGCGCTATTAATAAGCTGCCCAGGTGAAACGGTTGCCATGCTGTAGCCATTTAAATGACTTAAACGGTTGCCGATTCTAGAAAAATTGCCTCGACCATTTTTGTAATCAAAATTATTCGAAAGCTATTCAAATAATCGCTTTCAGCTCTAGAACAAAACAACTGTCACAATTGGCAATTGAGGTATTGAGGTAAAATATCATTGGCACACGCCACCCCACGCAGATCACCGGCCACACACGCCCTCCGCCACCGACACCACACGCCCCCCAGATCACCGACACACGCCCCAGATCACCGGCTACACACGCTTCCCCCAGATCACCGACACACGCTCCCCTCCGCTCACCGACACACGCCCCAGATCACCGACACACGCTCCCCCCAGATCATCGACACACGCTTCCTGATCACCGACACGCCCCCAGATCATCGACACACGTTCCCCTCTGATCACCGAGACACGATCCCCCCAGGTCAACCACACACATGCTCCCCACAGGTCACCGACACGCGCGCTCCCCCCAGGTCACCGACACGCGCGCTCCCCCCAGGTCACCGACACGCGCTTCCCAGGTCATCAGGGACGCTGCCAGCTTCCCCAGGTCACCGACACACTTTCTCCACGCGACCGACACGCGCTTCCCCTCACAATCACACGCGCTTTCCCCTCACCGACACACGCCCTCACCGACACACGCCTCCCTGCTCACACTCCCCCAGATCACCGCACACGCTTCCTCACACACACATCTCCCCCCTCACTGACACACACACACACTCCCCCGTCACCGACACACACACTCTGCCCCGTCACCGACACACACTCTCTGCCCCGTCACCGACACACACACTCTCCTCCGTCACCGACACACTCACCTTCTTGGCCTCCCACAGCTGTTTGGGCAGTGGTTTACTCACACCCATCAGACTCTCCTCATTGGGCAGTGCAGGAAAGGAGAAGACTGCAGACAAAAAGAAAATTCCATCATCAACTCTCACTGCAGAGCACCATCACTCTCACACACACACACACAGCTCCAGCAGTACTACCGTCCACATGCCAGCATTGTGATTTACTGCTCACCTCCATCACCAGACCAGACCATTAGTTGAGTAAGAGATCAGTAAGTGTGTGTGTGTATGTGTTTAACCTGGAGTGGGATGGTGTTGAACTTGTTTAAACCTCACATTAAACTCCACATCAGAACAGCCAGAACAGCGGTGTAGTGTAGTACATGTGTGTTCCTACATGTAAGAACTGTGTTGAGGTTGTGTCCCAACTGTGCCATGTTGTAGTCAAATTACTTTCTTAAACAAGAGACTACAGACTCAAGACCAGCTGGGGGCAGTAAACACGTTCACTCACACACACACACACAGCTGACCTCAGCAGCTACAACCCAGAGGAGAGAGAGGAGAAGCCACACCGAAGTAAACACACACACACACAAGTGTGCCAGTCAGTGTTGGGGCTGCACGAGTGTGATGAGAGTTCAGCAGGAGGGCAGGAAAACGTTCATTGTGTGCGGAGCGTCTAAATGGGGAAACCAACCAAAATACAGCTACCTCCACACACACACACCACACACAAACACACACACACACACAAGCTGACTTACTGTCTCCAGTGCCGTCCACCTCGGCTTCGTTCACACTGGCTGCAGATCAGTTCAAGAGAGAAGAGAGGATTTATTACATCAAGCAGAAATCTCCTTTAACACACTACAGAACTCTAACAGAAGTCTTCTTCAAACACTTTAGACAATCTTAATAACAGTGACGGTTAACACTGCGTCCATTAGAGCTTCAGAACATCTATTAATTGTTGAGGAATTAGATTAACGGAGGAAGAGGAAGAGGAGGAAGAGGAGCTCAGCACCACACACACTGTGAGAATGAAAGTCCAGCCATTGTGCGTGATGTGGAGCGCTCCTGTAGAGAACAGACCTCCTTTATCTACACTACACCAGCACCACATCACAGGCAAAACTAGAGCAGGGTCACTGGTTTCACACACACACACACACACTTGCGCGCCCACACACACACACTCACACTTGCGCGCCCACACACACACACACACACACAGACAGACACCGAACCAAAACTAAACGCTAGGGCTGGCCAACTCATCAACAATGAAGCTAAACCAACATTGAGAACCTTTAACTGGTATCATTTTGCTTACGTCGATTATTTAAATTATTTTTTAAATTCTGCTGCTACGTTCCCCGGCGTGCTGATGTACTGTCCCCTTAATAACATACTAGTGTGTGTGTGCTGTCGTGTGACTCCGCCCCGTCCAGTCTGCACTACATCTGTGTGCGATTCCTGTGTGAGCTCACCGTTGCGCTGAGGGGGGCCTCGTCCCATCTGCTGGTTCATGCCGAAGGGGTCCTGGGGGGCCGGGTTCATGGCGCTGGTGTGCAGGGCGGAGTCCGAGTTGGTTCTATACAGGAGATGGGGGAGGGGGGAAGAGAGGTGTGGTCAAAGCTGGTGGTCAGAAAACCCAAAATCCATCACTTAGAGGGTTGTGAGGAGCTGGATGTCCCCTAAAAGATAGGAACAGCTATGACATGCCCGGTTTTATGGCTTTGTGAGGGCACTGTGGTCCCCATGAGGAAAAATAACTTTACCGAGAATTTTTCATGTGTAAAACTAAAAAGAGGTGAAAGATTAGCTTTTGGCTGCTGAGGTTAGGTGTTAGGGTTAGAGCTGTAGCCGTAGTGTTATTTACAACTTGTCATCATGGGAGTTAATGGAAGTGGCTCACAAAGAGAGTAATACAAGTGTGTGTGTGTGTGTGAAGATCAGAAACTCCTCCGTCTGCAACTAGACACTTCAGTCCAGTGTCACTTCAGCAAGCAGCCAAACTCATCGCCTCACGCTCTCACCGACGTCCCTCCTGCATACTGTCTTAATAAAGCAGTACGTCTGAGAGGACGAGAAGAAAAATGTGTGCTTAAAGACGTGTGCAGGAAAACAAGCAGCGCCACGTGGAGCAGCTCCACCTGCCGCTGTCGATGACGGTGTTGAGGGGGACGTTCACGCCGTGACTCCTACAGACAGGCTGTGAGCAGGAGAGGATTCCTCATGCAGGAGAACACGACCTGCTGCCTCACACACGGACAGGAGCTCAGCAGCCGTGTGGATCACGAGTATCATCACCATTAAAATATTAACTGTGTGATGTAATAAAATATAAAAATGATCTGGTGCTCTAACCCTGTATAAAAACTAGGGCTGTATCGATACATCAATATGTCGCGATATTTCCTTTCACGATATACTACTGTATGGATTTCCAGCTCCAAAAATCGATATTTCCGCGGGGGAGTTTCACGCACCACAAGCAGCCTCAGATAACTGACTGGCCACTTTAATTTCTTATTTTCAATCTTATGCACTTTATCTTAACGTTTTTGGTGTCCACTAGTTCAGTGTGTTAAAACGCAAAGACAATAAAGTTAAAATTCAGCTCTGAGTTATGATATTTTGGCTGAATTATTAACGTAATGTGATTCATTAAGACCACCCAGATCGTGCGTTTCCGCTCTGTTTTTACATTTTCAGCGAAATGTAGAATATCGCAATATGTATAGTCAATATGTCAATCATACAGTGACCCATGTCATATTGCGATATGTATCGTATCGTGAGGTCCTCGCCAATACCCATCTCTAATAAAAACTACTAAAAAAATAGTGCAGTTCCCATGGTAACCAGTAGGTGCATCTGCTGCAACACCCTGTTAACCTCAAAACGCAACTCTAACATCACATTTTATTGCCAGCACGGACTGATGTGAAAAACAATCTGCAACGTAACGTAACCCTAACACTCTTTTAAAAAATACAGCCCTCCTGTTGGATATGACGTGTGGTTTCAGTATGCACGATGTCTGATCGATGTTCTCACTGTGGATGACGCTACACGCTCCCTCATCACTGAACTGATGTAGACTGATGTATCGTTACACCCCACAAACAGCAGCAGCAGCGTGAGGAGGAGGAGGATGGTAGTGCTTGTGGGGTTGGAGGTTAGTGATGGAGTTTGATTTGATCTCGGTATGGAGGACTCGATCAGAGAGCAGTGAACAGGAACTAGCGCAGAGGACAGCAGTGTGTGTGTGTGTGTGTGTGTGTGTGTGTGTGTGAAGTGTGTGTGAGAGAGCTATGAAGAGAATGAGAGTATTTCAGAAGCAAAACTAAAAGGAGAGATGACAGGCCAGAGCAGCTGATCTGCAGAGAAGAGTGGAGAGATTGGGAGGTCAAAGGTCACCTGTTGAGCTGCGATATTAATCTAAAGCCCGGTCTTTTCTCTTCTGTCCAGGGCTGCTGCTCCCTTAGGAAACGGAAACAATCACGTGTTACTATCTCTCTCTCCCACCCGCAAAACACACACACAGACACACAGAGACGAACACACACACACACAGGCTTGAGCTCCCACCGGCTAGCGGGGTTAGTAGAGAGGGACGGGCGGGAGAGAAAGCTGTGGAAAAAAAAGAACAAGTGCCAGTCTGATGATCGGTCACACAACTTCACACACACGATGATGCAATTTCCTTTAAATGTTCATGATGCCTAAGGACCATCAGTTCCAGAAACTGTGTGTGTGTGAGGGTGTGTGTGTGTGTTAAAGTCGACCCTGCTGTGGGAAGAAGAGGAATCTGGAGCAGCTGATCTCAGAGGAGGAATTTCTATAAGCATGTGGGATGTGATGCTACACACGACTCCCACCACAACTACCATGAGGGGGGCATGAGAGGGCGGCAGTTTATACCCCAAAACACATTTTACACACACACACACACACACACACACACACACACATACACACACACATACACACACACATACACACAGCTTCCAGCACAGGTACAATGAGGTTCTTTGGGGAAGTGTTTTGGGTGATGAAAGGGCAATGTGAGGATTTACTAACGCAACACACACACACACATACACACACACACATAACAGCTTTGTTCCACGCGTCCATTTAAAGCCTTTCCCCCTCCCACTGCTGTGTATTAAGGCTTAGACAGACACCCACACACACACACCCCCACACACACCATATGGAGCAGCGTGAGCGAGTGTCCGGCCTGCTCTCCTCACCCCCGCTGCTCTCCACCAGCGAAAATTAAAGATGGCACTCTCAAAACAGATTCGGAGATTAAAGGCGCAGACTGGACAAGAGGATAAAATGGGGGGGAACGCGGGAACGTGGAGAAATGAGCTGACCGCCATGACCAAACAAATCCAAGTGAGAGCTCTGCAGGACACACACTACACGCCCCAATTCCCTGCCATCATACTAGTCAACAATAAACCGGAGTCAGCTGATGTAAAAAGCAGACAGAGGGCACAAATGGGGTGGCCATGCCAGTCTCCGGTCAGACTGTTCAGATGGAGTGTGTTGGTTTTGGACAGCAGTGTCACTTTATGTCTGTGAGACAGACAAGCGTTTTGAAGCTGCTGCTCCCACGAGGAACACGCTGGACCAACACTGACCACAGCAGAGACTAGCAAGGGAGGGGGACCGTGGGACTGGCGTAGTGACGCTGACCCGAGCTCTGACCCGTCCAGCTGGGCTCCGCAGGGACGCTGGTCGGATCTCGCCCAGGACTTCGAACGCGCTCTGCCCCGACTCCAGAGGGACATCGGTTCTCCCACGAGGCCCAGCTTCGAACCCCGGCCCTCTCTCAGGGTCTCACACGGAGCCTCGGCCAAAATGCACCGCGCCACAGCCAAGATCGCCCAGCTCCGCGCTGCACAAATACTTTCAACCTCACAGAGCGGACGAGGAAAGGCCCCATTAATCACCACATGAGAAACTTTCCCGGACAAAAAATAGCACTGCGACCAAAGCACTAAAAAAATCCTTGCTGCAGAAACGGTGAGAAAGAAGGAGAAAGGGATAAAAGCGTGAAAAAGCTTTCATGCTCGCTTGACTTGGTGCTGTGGCAGAAATGTCAGAGTTATGGCGTTATTTTTGTGCCAAAATTCTGAGCGCGCAGTGGAACCTTGGTGGGCAAAATATCTTTATGCGCTCAACTCGACTCCACCTTCCTCATTTATCGTCATCGGTATCGAAAATATTAGATATCAGCATCTGCCAAACCCTTTATCGTGCATCATTAATGTGCAACAAAATTTGGGAAGAAGAAATAATGGTCCCTGAAGGACGGGGCATAACATTGGTAAATAGAGCGAGAGTGAACACACACACACATATTACAGCAGTGTGTGTGGAGCAGGTCTGTGTTGGTGTGCCACATTTACAGTAATTAACAGACGCTCTAATCTAGATCCACTTCCATGTCTTGCTCATGTCCATGTCCGTTGCTGGTGGCGGTGGTAGTGCTGGAGGAAGGATCTGAACCCACAACCTCCAGGGGTGAGTATGCCGTGCAGTGCTGTGTTTGGGGTGGAGCGGGTTAAGTTCGTGTGCAGATCGCCTCCAGCTTGTCCTGAAGTAATGCAGCACAGATGTGGAGAGAGTTGTAAACATTTCCTGCTTTTCTCTCTCTCTCTCCTCGAGAGGCCCAACATCAGCGTCCGCCTCCTCACTGCCCCGACTCTCCACCTCACCACAGCACCACCGCAGGGCTGTCGACTGCACACAGCAGACCCCACACACTCACCCCAGCACCGCACAGAAACCCACCTTCCTGTGCCAACACTCCTGCTGATCACACATTTTTACCATGATTATGATTAATAAACGACTATTGTGTGTATTGTCCTCAAGTCTTTATGATGTTGATGGAAACACACACACACACGTAGTGCTGACTGGACGAGGCGGAGTCACATGACACACACACACAGTGCTGTTTTTAAGGAGACACTATATCAACACACCCCGGGGACAGGAGGAACAGAGTTCATAAGAATCATCACACCAACTGACCATCAAAGTGATGTTCTGAACGCCAGTTTCTGATGAACGCCCCAGCCCTGTTTACTGAAGATTACATCATCGCAGGTGGGACGAGGTAAGCGTGTGCATCAGTGCGCAGCTGCAGTCATTCCGCCCTGCTACAGAGTCTGCGCCTCTCGACAGATGATATGACGTGATGTGGACTGTGTTTTTTGGAGTACGATATGATGCATTTTCAAATGTAAGACAGTATTACATGACATTGCTCTGAGGCTGTTACACCCTGAAATAAATCCAAACTGAACAGCTGAGCTCCTCCTCCTCCTCCTCTTCCTCCTCACACACTCAACGCCAAGAAACCTCCCGAGTGGCTGTGGAGGAGACGCCCTGTGGCAGCACGGCACCGCAACGTGGACCTGAACACCGTGCTGCAACACACTGCACGCACCACCAGACCTGCAGCAGAGAGCCAACACACACACACACACCCTGCATCTAGTCCAACACAGCACCAACCAGGCACATCACACTACACACACACACACACACACACACACATCTCACACTGCTTGTTCACAGGCTCCCTGTGTGTGTAGGCAAGTGTGTGTGATTATTTCAAGATTCAGTGTGCAGGTGTGTGCATATGATTGTGTGTACAAGCACGCATGAGTGTGTGTTCAAGTCTTTGTTTTGATGAATGTACAAGGGTGTTCATGTGAATGTGTGTGTGTGTGTGTGTGTGTGTGTGTGTGTGTGTGTGTGTGTAGAAGGGAAGTGAGTGCTGCTAGAACACGGTGAGAGGACAATCTGCTGCAGACCGGAGCAGACGGTGGGTGCTAGCGGGGGGCAGGTCAGGTTTAGGGGGTGTGTTGGTGTGTGTGTGTGTGTATTAGTGGCGTTCCGGCTGAGGGAGGAGAGAGAGAGAGAGAGAGAGAGAGAGAGAGAAACACACACTCGTCTTTCAGGAGGAAGAAAAGTGAGGAGAGTAGAGGCTCGTGTTAGTACTGACACACGGGAGCTCAAATACACTGGAAATAATCAAAACACTGGACATAAAAGCTGAAGTAAACCCGATGAGCTGCACTTCACACACACGTGCACCTTCTACAATATCTGTTTACAAAACCGATACGGAATAAAGAATAACGCGTCCTTTTCCAGCTTCCCGATGAAAACTTAAACAGAAAACACGCTCCCACTCCTCTTCAGCTGCAAGTTTTGCATATTTAGTCCAGTCTTCTGCTCGTAACCGTCGCTTCTGGTTCCTGCCGCTCGTCTGATAAAAAGTCAGGATGAAATGTGAGCGCGTTTTTTTTTTTTCGGTCTTGGAAACAAAGATTTTCAGAAGACACATGGTTTGTTTTTCATTTGAAGAGCGAACGTAGGAATGATGCGCGGATGAGGCCGGGTGACGCAGTGAGCCGAGCGCATGTGACATGATGAGCTTTACGTGTGTCTATGATTATGGATTCGGCCGACTTCTACATGATAGAAAATATCTGATAATCCCGCAAGGTCCTGCTCCGCGAGATTCCTGCAGTGTGATGTCAGAGAGCAAGATCGGACTGCAGCTGGCTTTATCTGGAGCAGTGTGAAAAACACAGTGTGAATATCACATGCTGGTTTAACACCTTCACATCACATCACATCACAAAACGCTACTCGAATTTCATGCGACATTGTTATGCCTGAGCTACAGCACATTAGGGCACTTAATAAAAGTGGTGACAAAAGCAGCCGACACCTAGTGAGGGACGTTAGAAAATGTCCGATGTCTGATTGATGCCTTCATTTTGGATCAGCGCCATGGTGGGGGTGGGAAAGGCTCGACGTGTGTTCAGGTGTAAAGACGGCAGGTGGGCGGGGCCTGCTTCAGTTGGAGCAGAGTCAACACGGCACGCCGAGCTGCTGCTAATCTCGCTCTGCTGTCGGGAGAACGGAGTCTGGAGCGCAGCCAAGACAACACTCAAACATGACTGTAGAGAGAGGAAGAGGAGGAGCGGGAGGAAGAGAGGAGAAGGAGCAGCCTTTTCAGTCTTTTATTACAGGCTGTAACTTTCACGCTGGTAAACACTGCAGGGGGAACCTCCAGCCGTTACAGCGTCGAGCAGCAGCAGCAGGACGAGCACATGGCACTGAGCAGCAGCAGAGTGTAAACCACACGTTTCACCGGCACCACGACATATTATATCGCATGCCGATTTAACACCACTTCCAACCACATCAAATATCATGATATTTTTTATTCCTGAGCTCAACCGGACATTCACACGAACAGCAATACGTTCCCAAATCTGCTCTTAAGAAAGAATATTTTAAATTGTAAAATATCATCCTAGGGGTGGCACGGCGGTTAGCGCTGCCGCCTCACGGCCAGAAGGTCCTGGGTTCGAACCCCGGGGACGGCCGTAGGGCCTTTCGGTGCGGAGTTTGCATGCTCTCCCCGTGTCTGTGTGGGTTTCCTCCGGGTGCTCCGGTTTCCCCCCCACAGTCCAAAGGCATGCGCTATAGGTTAATTGGCCACTCTAAATTGGAGCCGTAAGGTGTGAATGTGCATGCGATTGTCCTGTGGTGTGCCCAGAGTTGTTCCCCGCCGTGCGGCCACAAGCTCAGTGCGGCTCATCAGGTTTCTGTGGTGTTCACTCAGATCTCATCTCTCTTAATGAAGGAGCAAGGGTTACTGCTGCGGAGCGTGTCGTATTTGCTGTGATTACGCACGCACGCACACACACACACGCACACACACACACACACCGCCGAGAGTGTAATGGCACGTAGCACAGCGCCTCTTCTCCTCTGTAATGACCCTGTGTGAGATTTGAGGTGCTGACCCCCTGTGTGCAGGAGCGTGAGGTGGGACAGTGAGACTCACCTTCTCCAGCTGTTGTCCGGTGGAGGAGACAGGTACACCGTCCCGTAGGGGGAGCTCTCAGCGTGCAGCGGTCAAGGAAAACTTTCATCGCATCACATCTCATATCCGACAGCTCAAATACTAGCAGTGAAGCTATCTAGCTAGTTTTACAGCGTCTAGCAAACAATAAACATTACTATTAAGGGTCAACCGTCAACCATTCCACCTGGGCGTTTTTGAACATAAACTTTACTGGGCCAAGCAGCGCTCTCTCGTCTGCGTCCTTCATTTGGCCACTGTAAGCAGAACGGGACCAAGTGAAAGGTCACCACGCCTAGCGATTAATCAAAGTAATTTTTCTGATTAACAGTTTGAAATGAACCTTATTTTGACACCTCTAATTACTACATTACATTATTGTAGACCACCAGCAGCTTCTTGCAACGCCTAATGTTTTTCAGCAAATTCCAAATTGGGATCCGGCACCAGTGCAGTGGGAAAGAGGGTCAGCGTGCTGAGCGTTCAGAGTCAGCATCACAACGCTGTGGGCCAGATCTGTGGTCAGACATTGCTGAGTGGACAGAGACGGGGTCGAGACGGTCCGGTTCACTTCCCGCTCCACATCTGCTGACGTTCCAGGCAGAGAAGACCCACACCGCCGACCAGCAGCATCCAAACACATCAACACCAACACGTTCCGGCACACACAGCGTACTGCCCCGTCAGCCCGGTCCCGCTTCCGCGGCCACATCCGGGAGCTGCAGCTGGGCTCTGGTGAAGCGGGTCAGGAGCAGAGTGGGGGTGGAGATTACGGAGGATCTGCTACAGATCTAATTAGTCTCTGGCTGTCAGTGGCTGGAGTAGGGACGACTAGGGCTGCAACTAACCACTACTCACATAATCGATTTGCTGGTCATTTGTGGTGATTAATCGACTGTGAGAAAATGTCACCTGATTCACTTCGGTGACGTTAAATCACACAACACACAGCATCACAGGTAGTGCAGCTAAAGCCCTGCAAGACAACTGTACGTGACTGATTTGAACCTCTCTTTTTTTGTCTTAAATGAAATATTTTTGTCGTGGATTTTTCCACTGAGCTAATAAAACTATTCTTTATTCTTTAAGAATAATTACTAATAAAAATTTCCTTCACAATTATGATGCGTTATTAAATTATACTGTGTCATTTCACATCATGTCAAAATCGTATCGCTTACTCCTGTTTAAGATTTCTCATTTTTATTGTGGTTACTGACGATGAAGTGTGACGATGTGATGTGGTAAGGAAGGCAACATAATGACAAACAACTAACTGATTAGTAAATTATTTGGTAACTATTTTAATAACTGATTATGAAGGATTAGTTGTTGGAACACTAGAGGCGTTACTTTCCCATCGGGAGCTTCACTCCACTTTTAACACACCACTACACTGCTAACGCAGCTCAAAACAAAACAAATCAGCTGCTGAAATCTTACGGAGCAGCATCGCGCCTCAACCGACACGTCTTCACACACACACACATATACACCGCTATCTCACACAATCACAGTCTTAAATGACACACAAGTATGAAACTAAAGGCTTAGAGTCTGAGTGTGAGATGGTGGTGTGTGTGTGTGTGTGGAGACGTGTTGGTTGAGTCGTGATGCTGCTCGGCGGGACGAGAGCCTGTAGAAGATGGATTTGCCCTGATGCAACTCCACGCTCCCTCTGATTTCTCTCCGTCTCTGCGGACTCGAGCGCTGGAGCTCATGGATAATTCAGAGACTCTCTGATACTCAACGGCTTCAAAGGCTAAAGCATGAAACTGCAGCTACATCTTCCTCATCCTCACTCCATCACGCAGCCCGAGATGCGTTACGCAAGCCTCTTTTATAACTCTTCATTCCACAACACGCTCTCACACACTTAACCCTGCGTGCAGACGGCTCATCTGAGGCAGAAATGTGTTATTATATTTACACCATTAACATTTACTTCATTTACCACATGCTCTTATCCAGAGCCACGTCCTCACTCCCGTCTCCTCACTACCGGGACAGTCTCCCTGCAGCAGCTTGGGGTTGAGGCTCTTGCTCCTGGCCACGTCACGGACATGTCAAATGCAGAGCTCATGTGCGGTTGTGGTGTGCTGTGTTCACGACGACGAACACTCACGTTCACCTGAAGAAGAGCATCTGCTCAACGCTGTAAATGTAAACCTAGAAGTGTGGTCGTGATGGTTCTGAATGCGCTTTCCGCCGCATCACTGAGTAAAGAGAGTCGGCGTTTGCTTTCAGGGGAGAAAACTGACCACCTCCTCACGAGGGTGTGAGGGGGTCAGAGGTCAGCGTTGTCAGCACAGCAAGACGCTAATCTCCTAATGCAAATCAGCCAATGTCCAAACACAGCCAAGTGAGCGCACACACACATGTGGCTCTATTGTGGAGCTAAACTCCCTCCAGCCACAACAACAACACGCCTCCATGAGACAGCCTGCGGCCTCAAACACACACACACACACACACACACACACACAGCTGCCCACATCATCAGAGGTCTCACACACACTCACTGACCTCTGCTCCAGCACGCTGCATTTACATTAAGGGGAACTGAGGGCAGAGAGCTGCACCCTTTCTTTTCCTAAAGTCTCTTCAACAGCAGCTTCAAACAGCAGCAGTGCAAATCACAAGTTTCATCACAATACTACATCACATCAATTCAACATCCGCAGATAGGTGACCCTCCACGGCAAAACCAATCGCTTGTCGCAAATTTTCAAAATTGAGTTATGATGTTTTCATGAAAGGGCATAAATCAAGCTTCAAAAACGATACCTATATCGAACGAATCGGACGACATATGACTGAGATATCAACATTCAAATGAGTCGGGTTTCTCCTGTCACGCCAAGTGAGAAACGGACAAATCTGCCTTTGAAGTTGACTATCGCCGTAGCACTCACAGACGCCTGCTGCGGTCGCGGCTACGTTTGTATTTACTGTATACTACGCTGCATTCACAGCCACGCGGATAGCCTACCTGCGTTAGGTTAACTGAACTCGGGAGACGAAGATGGATTCCGGAGAAATATCTTCACGCTAGTCAACCAGTGGATTTACCGTAAATATTGGAGTAGAGCGGTCAAAACAGAAACTTTTAACATTCTGCTGGAATTGAATTCCTCACCTCAAGAAAGTCACGTTTTTAGGATGGAAAGGGTAAGTTTTTCAGCGAAATTGATTCACAACAGTACAGTATAGACCTTCCACTGTTTCAAAACACTAAAAACAAGAAATCCAAAATTTTACCCCACACAACATAAACGCTCGTTTTTCTCGGAAACCTCCGTTGCGACAAGCGACTGGTTTTTCCGTGGAGGGTAACATATCACAAACTCCACTACGATACCATCTGACTCGCTCTGTGGTGTCGTCATTTCTCTCTGGGTTTTTCTTTCATAGATGTAGTTTGTTGTAAGGTCTTAAGCTTAATCTGCTGTTAATTTTCTATTTCACAGTCTCGGGGACGATCAGGCAGCATTTCACCTCATGCTGTACTAGTGTAAGTATGTTGAAGGATATCTGGCGTCCGTGCTTGTCTACAGGGCGGCGGTGCGGGGAGTTGATGCGTCCGCGGTCTCGATGCACTCTCTCCACCAGCCCGTGGTGCCTGGTGCCCCTCACCGAGTCCAGACCGGGCGGAAACGAGGCCTGCACAGCAACGAGGAACACAGGGGTTTATTCGGAGAGGAGTTTAACAGCAGAAGCCTCCCTCAAACCCACATACAAAATCTCATTTCCTCCCCTACTTTATTCTTCTGTAACGCCGCGTAAAGATTAATGGAGTTTCTAAAATCAGTCTTCAATCAATCATTTTCAAGCTGCAATTTTATTTAGAACTGCAGATTAAGTGTACCTCCAAATAATGAAGGCAATCTACAGAATATAAGCAAGGAAAAACAGTTTTGCAGCTCATCACAACACTACAGCTTAGAGCTGGACCATATCACCTCAAAGCAATATCACCAATAATTCCGCATTACATCTCAGTTCTAACTAATAAATAATGATTTAGTAACACACACTGAGGAGAGGAGGAACAGACTTTAAAGAATACCTGAAGTAACTGCCGTGTGGATTATGTTGATTATTGGTTTTGAATGTCAGTTCAGTTCATTTTTGACTAATAGTCGAGCCGTACTCCCAGCAGCTCACGGGGTGAGGCGAGACATGACACAGGGAGAAAAGCGGCTCGGCCCGGTTTTTAACCTGAGACTACAGGAGCCGGTGTTTTATTTGACTAGACTGAGTTCCTGATGGAGGGAGATGTGGGGTTTGGTGGCTGCTGAGTGAAAAGAGGCTTTATTCTCTACAACAAGAGCACTTTCAGCTGGAGATCTGCAGCTCTGTTCTCCACAGGGACCAGGGCAGAGCAGGCGCTCCGGTTCCCACATCGCGTTCCACACTCGGTCCCACCTGGTGCTGCAAACCCGGGACTAAACCCTCCTCTACACTGCTGGGGAGGGCTGGACTATATCACCGGTATATTACTGGCACATTTTACCTCACTAATGATTAATGAACAAGTATCTGGGGTTTTTGCTTTTTGTTCTCAGAGTTTACTGATAAGGTTTGTACTGTAAATATTTTAAATGAAAGAGTGCATACGCTTTTTGTCTTTTAAAAATAATTTAAATGATTGCCATGAGCAAGACTGTGTGTATCAGTGGTTCTGAGTGTTGGATTAATTGTCACATAACTGTCCGGCCCTATAGGACCTTCTCCTGCAGCAGCACACCTCACTCACTCACTCACTCACTCACTCATACCTGGAAGTCTGTGCTGGCGTTGCCGATCTGATTGACGTTGGGCAGAGAACCGCCATAGTACTGCGCTCTGGTCTGGGTCAGCCGCAGCTGCTGCAGCTTCTGGAACTGCACCTTTAACAGCAAAAGCAGCCGCTGTATTAGCACAAATAGCATGAGCAGTAAGGGAACCGTCGGGGATCACGGCAAACACTTTAATTCAGGTTGAGGCTGGTTATATGGAAAGCTGCTTTACAACGATGTCTGCTGAAAAACACTAATCAGATCAAATTAAACTGAAAAACTTTTGACATTTTATTACAGGTAAGAATTACCAACGACACTCTGTGGACTAAAATGACTCACATTTTGCACAGTGAAATAACAGTGGCCCTTAAAATTAATAATAAGATAAAAACTAAGATGAGATCAAATAAAGTAGGTGCACAACAAAATAAGACGAATAAAAAAAGGAAAGTTTAAAGTGACAGGTTTTCACTGTAAAATCCAAACAGTAAAATGTGAAAACGGCGTGTGGTTGTGTAAAAACAGCAGCTCTGAGGAGGTAACGTGAAAGTATTTTTAACCGTGACACTTGTGAAGCTGCTAAAAGTGGATGAGAGTCGGAGTGCAGGCTGAGAGGTGGAATTCTTGGAAATGAGTGAAGTGTGTGAGTTTTAGGCAGGCTGAGCTGCAGCGGGAGCACAAAGCGGGGTTTGTTCAGAGTCGAAGGTAAACATGTAAATTATCAATTCTGATCAGGAATAAGCAAATGGCCAAGCGCTCCTTCCTCACACTAAGCAAAGGACAAAATTTGAATCTCAAAGACTGACCTCATTTAATATTATCAATGGCTGAAGACACAGTGCTGATGGAGCTCTGCAGCGTTTCACACACACACAGCTTGCGAGCCACAACGCTCTACAGCACCGCAACACATTCTGATCCTCACTCATCTGCTCTGGACTGAGTTTCTCCACCGTGTGTAAAGTTACACCAGTGACACAAACATACACGTATTTAACATATTTAATATTTCAGCGATCAACGTGCACTAAATAAGCCAGCATCCAGTAGAGTTCATGTCAATGATTTGATTTGATGCAACATCACGATGCATCCCATCAATCTTTCTACATTTCTTCACACTGCAGACAGATTGGACATGGATCACAGATCAAGCAGCTATAGTTACTACCAGGATGTTGTTTACAAAGGGGCGGAGTCACAACACACACACCAGTATGTTTTTAAGGAGATGCTACATCAACAAACACTGCCTGAGGCCTTTTTTGGGCAAGATTGTGTTGATTAGAGGCGCTGAAGGTCAGTTTTGATCAACTAACTGCACAGCTCTGTCTCTAACAGCACTGGTGCGATGGACAGATCTGAAGCTTCACGGAAACGGCTGATCTGGGGAGATCATGCTGAATGCATCAGGATGAGCGAGTCACCACCGTTATACACAAACACACTCCTCCTGCACACATTTACCGCGTTATACTCATATGAAGAGCAGCAGAAACATCTCGGCTCAATCTCACCAAAGTAAAGCAGTACAAGTGAAGAGTGATGTATAAAACTGACCCTCATTGAGCCACAGGACACTTCATTACACAACTGCTGCAGTCTGCACTAAAAACCACCATCATAAATCAAACATATTTACACATCTCTACCCAACCCCAAATGCATTTTAAGAGCTTCTCAACACGTCACGGAGGATTTAAACACTCCTGACGTGCTGTTGTCCTGCCCAAACCCCCCCCACACACACACACATGGCATAACACGATCAGCAGCATCAGACACGCTGGACACAAGAAGGCAATTAACAAAAACCTGCTGCTGCGGCAAAAAAGGCATCAATGCTGCAAAACTCCTCTTGTGGCAAAATGCTGCATCTCTAGAAATATTTGAGCATTAAACTGAAAAGAAAAACACTGCTCAATTAGCAAACAGCCAATCAGCAGTTTGTTACCAGACATGTAAATTACAGCTGCAGGTGATCAGCAGAATCGCACTGCTGCAAAAATAAACTGCAGAAAATAACAGCTCTGAAACGCATCACACATTCTCATTGTAACACACCTTAACAAGAGGTTTTAGCAGCAATCTGAGCTTAGAGCCAGTTGTGACAAACAAAAGTCACATGTTTAAATGCTGCTGTTTTGTGGGTTTTATGACGTCGAATCAATGTTTTAAAGTTGAGTTGGTGCTAAAGATTGTTTATTATTTAATCAATCTATTGATGTGTATTAATGTATCATTAAGCCTACAGCACCAATCCAACGGTTAGAAGGGTCACCTGTTTAACTCCCGGGGCTGTGAAGGTAATTAACGAGAGTTACATGTGGAACGTGGTGTAACTGCAATGTGAGCAGAGAGATGCGTCTATGAGACTGAGTGGAACTGAGCAGGGTAATGAACACACTGGCGGCATTTAAAAGGTCAGTGATGCCACATATTCCACATGAGAATATATTCCAGGAGATCAACATGATCATTACACACAAAGCCAACAACAGCATCAAATCAGACCAAAGCACCACAACACAGTGAAGAACCGGGTGTGTAGGATCTCAGCAGTCCAGCACATGCTAGTCATGAAGCCTTAAATGACAGACAACTGGACTTCTTTTAATGTTCTTGAAGATGTTTCACCTCTCATCTAAAACACTTCAGTTCTAATAAACTGATGGAGAGTTGCATGTGCTGACAACCTGGCGAGAGGTAAATACCTGGAACTCTCCATCAGTGTTTTACAGGTGAAAAAGTCTTCAAGAATCTAAAAGAAGTTGGCTTCTCATCTAGTGCTCAAGGCGGGTAAGAACAAGCATCACCTGCTGTTGTGTACATTAAAGCTCCAGCCACACAGGTGGACATGGTCACAAGTAGGCGTCGGATATATCGGTCCGATAACGACTCAAATAGCTGGATCGGGTATCGGTGGCATGGAGTTGATCCATGGAGCCGATCTGTGAACTGTAGGTTTTTCTACGTTCTGCGTAATGGCGGACGCTCAATTCGTTCGACATTGGCGATATATAGAAATGACAATGAGCAGAACAAGCAACAACACCCTACCACCCTAAAAGCAAATTATACATGATTATACCGTTTCATTTCCTTAACGCCACCAGCTCTCACTTGCAATCTTCGGGTTCCTCGCTGTGTTTGTTAGCGTGCGCATCTCTCACAGGAAAGCACGAAATTCACTAAATCTTTTCCGTTATTACAGACCAGACTTATTTTTTAGCTGATAAATTACAAAAACCGCCAGCGTTCTACTCACAATACAGCTGTTTACTCTATGTTTTCATTGTTTATTCCGAGAAGCAAGCTCGACATGTTATTGTCTGTAATGCCATCGCGCCAAACGAATCTCGTGTGGAATGCCGTCATGTCAAAAATGAGTCCAGCATGAGGCGTCGGCCAAAATGAATCAATTAATCAGAATTTTTTTTTACATTCTATAGTGTTAGAGAGTAAAAAATAAATATAGAAATATGCATTATTTATCAAATCATTTTATTCTACATCCAGACAAAAGACAAATGGACAAATAAGTTATTTTTCTTCATAGTGCTAAGCTATAGAATACATAATAAAAACTCTACACAAACTCTATGGTATAGACATTCATTCATTCACCCATTATCTGAACCGCTTAATCCCAACTGGGGTCGTGGTGGCACAGGGAACTTACGGGCGCAAGGACAGGGAACAACCCTGGGAAGGCACCAACACACCAGAGGGCATGGTACAGACAATCGCCCCAGATTCTCTTAGAGCTGTAAAGGTGAAAAAAATAACTTGTATCGGATCGGTACCCGGGATCGGCCGATACCCAAAGCCCAAGTATCGGCACCGGTATTGGAACTGAAAAAGTTGGATCGGTGCATCCCTAGTCACAAGTGAGTGTGTTTGATGATCATAACCCCCCGCCCACGTTGCCTTAACAGGATAGCAGTGTTGGGGGGCGTGTTAGGAGCGTAATGATACATCCATCTACATCAATACAGCAAATCAATGATCAGCAATCTCACAGCAACAATCAGAAATAAAAACACTGATCAGACATCATGCATACTGTAACATCCGCCACCAAACAACCACAGAGACATCCCCATTAACTTTTATTAAATACCATAACACTGACAAATGACATCTATCTGTGAGCTGATATGAAAGGAAGCAATGCTGTAAAACAGTATGATATTGTCTCATATTGATCACTGGTTCCTGAACTGAATCAAATCAAAATCATTTTGTAGCAGACTTTGTGTGCGACCAAGTTGTTGTCCACTGAATCAATATAACATGGCATCATGATGAAACTTGTGATTTACAGTGTGTAAGCTGGACGGGAGTGTTGGAAGTGTGTGTGTACGGGGTGGAAGTGTTTGAGGTGTGTGTGTGTGTAGGAGAGAGAGAGTGTTTACCCTGGAGACAGTCAGGTCGGTCATCAGCTGCTCGAAGGCCCGCGTCTCCTCCGCCTGCTTCTGGTTGTGGAGCGCGATCTTCTCGCTGAACTTGCGCGGGTTCGAACCGCTGGAGCCCGGGGATCCGGACATGGCGGCAGCGCGGGATTCAAACACACACGTACACACTTAAAACACACACCGTCTTCACGACGAACACACACACGGTTCCACCTCAAAACGAGCTCACATGCGGCTCGGTTCCCCGCGCGGGTCTAAACTCCGGGAATAAAGCATGACGCCCGGCCGCTGGAGCCGAACAGAGCCAAGACTACCTCAACCGAGCAGAGCCGAGATTAACCGAGTCGAACCGAACCGAGCAGAGCAGAATCGAGCTGTCAGGAGTCGGCGCACTTCTTTGAACGATAAAACCCCAAAAAGTGTTCAAAAGTTAGTCACCTAAAAATGATTCCCGTTTCTCAGCCAGTGTTCGGACACGAAAAAGACTTAAACGTCACCAACAACTTTTTTATAAGCTACTCGAAGTGTAAGTTTAGCACGACATTTCTGAGCAAGAACCGCGCAGCAGCAGCGACTAAAACGAGCCTGACTGGATCAGCGAGCTGCTGCTGCTGCTCCGTTAGCACCGCGGCTAACGCTAACTCCACCAGCACTCATCACCGCCGAGACCGAGCGCTGCGATCACCGACGCCACCGATACGATCGCGGGCTTACAGACGGCGCTCACCGCGCTAGCTCCCCCGCCAGTTAGCACTGAGCTAGGCTAAGCTAAGCTAACTGGAGTAGCCGAACTCGACGAGCGGAAAAGTGTGAAGTTTAACAGCAGAAGTGCGCTCCGGTTTTAAACTGTTTTGTCCGATTCTTTTCACGCACTTCTTATCGGAGTGTTCCGTAATCCGAGTTTAACTCGCTTCTGACTCGCTACAGCTCCCGGAGACGCGGAATTACGAGACAACAAACCGCCGTCCTGAGCAACAAAACAGCAGAACAAATCCAGCTTTCAGCCGATGAACCGCTGTAATCCGGGCGGCGAGTTAAGTGCGCACCGAGTGAGGTGTGGATTTTTCCGGCGGCGGTTTTGACGAGTCCCGCCGCGCTGAGCTTCACTTCCCTCGAATGTCAACAAGTGTGCAGCGGGGCGGAGCGCAGTCCGAGTCCCGCTCACAACTCACACAGCGGCGGCCCTGCGAGTAACTACACCGACACACTCCCGCTCAAACACACGCACACAGTCGAGCAGGATTAAAGCGCGTCTCGTCCGCTCAGCACTGTCTTATAATTCGTGTTATTATTCTTCATGTTGTTCTTGTTCGCCGTGAGCGTCAGTTGCTGCGCACGAAGAGGCCGCGCCGTGTCCCGGATGTGAAGCCGCGTCTCTCCACCCGGTACACACACACACACACACACACACACACACACACACACACACACACACACACACTGAGATTGGCGCTAACACACTACCACCACCAGGCGGCGATTCATATTTACGGCAATTATTTTGTATGTGGCTTTCTGTGTGGAGTTTTTTGTCTCTCCATGGTGTGGTTGGTGTTGGTGTGGGGTTTCTCGGGGTGCTCAGGTTTCCACCCACAGTCAAAAAGCATTTACATTTACCGACAGACACAGACATTAGCAGACACTCTTATTCAGAGCAACAACTATTTCCTAAAATAAGTGCTGGAGGTAGGATTCAAACCCACAATCTAAAAATGAACACAGCACAGCACACAGTGCAACACAAACCACATGTGAGCTCTGCATTTGACCCGTCCATGAAGGAGCAGTGGGCAGCTGATGTGCAGTTCTTGGGGATGGTACCTTTACCGGTCCAGGATTCGAACCCGTGACCTTCTGATCACGGGGCAAACTAACTAACTGTTACACTACAAAATGCCCGCTTTTGGTCCAGTGGCGAGTAACCTAACCTAACCTAATCTAATCTCACACCCCCTGCGGTGTGTTGATTGGTGACTAAATTGTGCCCATAGGTGTGATTGTGAGTGTGTGATCCCTGCAGTGTGTCCCCCCACCTGTAGTCCAACGAGAGCATCTGGTCCCTGTGACCCTGATGGCGATTTAGGGGTTCAGATAATGAATTACTGAATAAGTAGGCGCAATGAGCAGTACTTGGGTATGGTACCTCACTGGTACCTTTAACACTCCAGGATTTGAACAGGTGACCCTCTGATCATGGGGCCAACATCCTAATCATTAACAGTACCACTATAAGTTACTGGGAAACATTAGAGAAAAAGTAATTATGAATGAAGTGGAATGTGTGTGTGAGATTTGGAGAGTAAATGATTAAGATGTTAAAATGATTTACCACAATGAACGTTCTGACATGGTTGACTCTAGAAAGCTGCAGACTGAATCGCTGTTTCCTAAATGCTGTGCTGGATTTTGTGCTCGGAGATATTTTCTTTATTTGGTTAATGTCACATTGGTAACCCTGGAGCCGAGAGTTTGCTGCATTACATCACCGTGTTGTAGGCGGTTTGTTTGTACATGTGGAAGATTTGCATGAGTGTGTTTTAACATAAATGCAAATGCTTGTTTTCTAACGTGAGTCTTAACGGTTTCCATACAACTTGCTCTGCAGCACGACGGTTTCTGCTGAACTTGCCATCAGCCTCATCACAGAGACTTTTACACTTCACATTTGCTTAATGCTCATCTTACCCTAACCCTAGGAGCCACATGTAAAATGACAGTCGGAAAACTCCTGCTGCTTTCTCATACGGTCTGGAACTGAAGGCGATCAAGCAGGAAGATCAGCACAGGAGCTAAAAACAGCAACTCTGAGAGCATTTTCTTGTTTTAACAGCTCGCGGTTGCTGGTTTGCTCTGCCGCCTCACAAACAAGTAGATGTTTTAAGTTTCCAGAGGCAGTTACAGCAATCTGTTTTTTTTACTACTGAATAAAACATTAGAGCTGCATGTTCAGCATCACCAATACAGTTTAAAAACATCTCTACATTGCAGCTTTAAATGAAATTAAGAAATCAAAAGGTGGCATTACACTGAAAAAAAAAACAAGAAAAGATTTTAATAAAAAGTCTTTTATTATTTATTTTCAAATGTAGTTTCTGACATTTCCATACTTTGATTACTCTTGGGTTCTATTTGACACCAGACAGGGAGCAAAATGACAATATACTGGAAGGTAAAGGTGTAACACAGAACATATGACGTGTTGAAGAGGGAAATCAGGAATTCAAGTGCTGCTCAGACTGACTACAGTAAATATGCAGGAACAAAAGGAGGTGAAACCCATCATTAAAGAGGAAAAACAGTTGAAATGACCACCACTGAGATCTGAACACCGTAATCACACACACACACACACACACACACACACACACACACACACACACTGATTACACATCTGCAAACCTCCTCAACACCACTTTCTCAGAGTTGCAGGTGGACGTGAGCTGTACGTGGTAAAGAAAAGCCGAACCGACCACTGGCGGGATGAGATTTTAGCCTTTACGCAGCGTCTCAAACAGCCACTGTGTTTAGTTCCAAATATAACGTAACAAGTGGCGAGGGAGAGAAGAATCAACACTCGAGCAGCAGTGCTAATCGCACCACGCCTGAATAACTCGCATCAGTAACTACACACTCGCCCGAAAGAGAGGATCATCAGAGCTGCTCTTCCCCTCAAACTACTCGATTCAAGTTCATTCGACATAGTATTTAATTAGAAATAAAGCCAATCAACAAACACTAAGACACGGCGAGGACGTGAACTTAAAATCCATCTCGCACTCAGCATGAGATCTGGAAGAGAGAATCTCTTTAATCTCCAAAATAAATTACAAATTGTGACAAGACAACAGCACTCGTGTTGGAAGGAGACAGTTGAGCTGGCAGGTGATAAATCTGCCGGTAATAAATATCATTTTGGACCGTTTGAGGGCAGGGCAGGAGGAGCTCTCCAGCAGTGCTGCTATAAGACCCATGATCTATAAAATCTAAAAGATAACACGTCTCTTTACAGCTGAAAGTAAACAAGCTCATGCAGCAGAACAAAACTCACCGAGACATTTAGCTATTGGTCATTTTGGAACATATTTTAAAAAAGGAAAAACAGCTCCATGTGGGAGCTGGAGTCGATGTGTATAAGCATGATGATTAAGAGCAGATCCACGTCAGGTGGAGACGGGACGCGTTTACGGGGCTGTTAGTGCAGAAAGATCTGATCCCAGCTGCAGGAGCGACAGCCAGAGTACAGCTTTACGCAACAGTCTGTGGAGCTCACTCTGCTCTGCTCTATTTGCCATAAAATTTTTTATTAAGCAGGAAAATGAGCAGGTTGACGTTAACCGTGGCTCGGTCGAACAGCTTCATGACCGCGACTCCCTCATACTGCAGCTGCAGGAGATCCTGAAACACACACACACACAGGTTACAGCACTGGTGCATTCTACAGCAAAGTTCAGGATTCTTTATTTGTCTCATATTCATACAAATATAACACGTAGTGAAATGCACACTGATTTATTCACAAAACGGTGCAAAGTAATTAAGTTAAAGAAACAAACAGAAAAAAAAAAATTCATTTCCTAAAATAAACACGAACATTATGAACAGCAACACCATATACAAATTATTATTATTTAACACACACGTCCAGTAAAGCCCTGCAGTAAAGCTCGCCATCCCACAGCAGAGGTGTGAGTTCTCACCTGGTATTCCAGCATCAGCGTCTCCAGGTGAACTCCCATTAACTTGGCCTTAATCTCGAAAACTCCAACCACCTCCGATGGAGAAATCTCCATTATCACATTCTTAAACCTGCAGAGGGTCGAGGACGAGAAACTCCATGTTACTGCGTCTACATCACAAGCTGGTTTAATACATCTCTTCATATGAAATTAAATATCATTTGTGACCCTCCACGGCAAAACCAGTCGCTTGTCGCAAATTTTCAATTGAGTTATGTTTTCATGAAAGGGCATAAATCAAGCTTCAAAACGATACCTATATGGAATGAATCGGACGACATATGACTGAGATATCAACATTCAAAGGAGTCAGGTTTCTCCTGTCACGCCAAGTGAGAAATCTGAGAAATCTGCCTTTGAAGTTGACTATCGCCGTAGCACTCACAGACGCTTGGTGCGGTCGCGGCTACGTTTGCATTTACGGTAGCCTACGCTGCATTCACAGCCACACGGATAGCCTACCTGCGTTAGGTTAACTGAACTCGGGAGACGAAGATGGATTCCGGAGAAATATCTTCACGCTAGTCAACCAGTGGATTTACCGTAAATATTGAAGTAGAGCGGTCAAAACAGAAACTTTTAACATTCTGCTGGAATTGAATTCCTCACCTCAAGAAAGTCACGTTTTTAGGATGGAAAGGGTAAGTTTTTCAGCCAAATTTATTCACAACAGTACAGTATAGACCTTCCACTGTTTCAAAACACTAAAAACAAAAAATCCAAAATTTTACCCCACGCAACATAAACGCTCGTTTTTCTCGGAAACCTCCGTTGCGACAAGCGACTGGTTTTGCTGTGGAGGGTCACATTTGACATTCTCATTTCTGAGCTCAAGCAGACATTTAAATAAATAACAAAGGCCTCATTTTCCAAACGCTCTTGCCAAGAAATAAGTTCTTAAAACTCACGCAGTTTCCAACACGATTTTGATTCAGCAGTGTTTTATTATTTGAGATTTGTTTCTAGGAAAGACCAGAATCTACCAACACTCAAAAGCACTGTTACACACATTTTACTACTGCATGTGCGTTCAGAACATTAGCTTATTGGATTTTCTTCAGTTCTGCAGTTCAGCTATTTAATGTTATGGAAATGTCTGTTTAATATAAGGTGATATTACAATATGTGTGAGCAATATTTTCATTCTGAATTGATGCTGTGAGCTCAGTGATCACTTAATCGATATATCAGTGTACACTGATGTATCGTCACAGCCATATTACAGGGCATGAAAAGCCTTCAGCAGGCGATGATGTGAGAGAAGTGTAGTACTGACTGATTTGGCTGCAGGTCGTCGATCTCGATCAGCACTCCCTTCTCGTGCAGTCGCGCTGCGGTATATTTCTGAGACGCCTGCTTGCTCTTCTTGGCCTTGTGGTCTCCGGGCTTCTTCGACACCCTGACCAGGACAAAGTGGAATCTCGTTAGGGCTGGACAATGAGTCAAAAATAATCAAAACCAAGATACAGATCCCTTAATCAATGTCATCCTTCCCATACCGGGTATTTCAACTCTTCTAGAAACATATTTTTTAATGTCTTAGTGAACTGTGAGGACAAAAATGTTTAAATCGTAATTGAGGTCAAATGTTGACTTCATCACAATGCTGATCTGAGGTGACGTGGTCCAGCTCTACAGTCCCTCCTCCGGGCTCTGCTTCAAGGCGGACGAGGCAGCGTTTGTTGAGGGTTGTGTGTGTTTAAGGAGCAAGGCGTCGTCTTACGTACTTGCCCTTGCTGGCCAGGTTGTCCATGCAGGTCTTGATGTACTGGTTGTAGTAGTCGATCTGCACGTTGTAGAAGCTGCTCTTGGAGTTGAGAGCGGCGTTGGTCTGCTGCAGCTTCACCAGCTCGGCCTTCCTCCGCTGTCTGTAGCGCCGCTGGTTCCTGATGTCCTGCACCGAAAACAACACACAAGCCAGACTTTAAACGGCGTCTAAAAAGTTCTTTTTTAAACTGTGCGGCGTCAGGAACATGCCGTCTTTTTGGAAGTGGGCAACGTGACGGCTGCTGGATGCGGGATGTTGAGCGCTGTGTGCTGTGCGTCACCTTGGCGATGTCGTTGATGAGGTCCTGGTAGCGGTTGTGGGGCTGCACCTTGCCCAGCTCGGCCAGTCTCTGCAGGTTGCTGCTGATTTTGTCCTTTTTGCCCTGCAGCGTCAGGCTGTCGTCCACCACGGGCTTGGCCTGCTTCATCTTCTCTGGCGTCTTGGCGTCGCGGATGGCACGTCTCTGCATGGCGCGCTGGTACTCCACTTCCTGCAGGGGGCAGCGTCTACCCGGTTACACATGCTGCTGCCGTGGAGCTGTGTGTGGTGGTGTTGTGTAATGTGCTATTGTGTAGTGTGTGGAGGTCCGTGCTGTGTAGTGTGTTAGTGTGTGTGTGTGTGTGTATGAGTGTGTGTGTACCTGCTCTGGTGAAGCTGCACTCTCCAGGATCTCGGACAGCGTTTCTCCAGGCTGGAACCTGATCACGTCCACAATGAGCCGCTTGGTGCTGAAAGACAGGTAGTCGTTGTGGTGATTTAACGTGAAAACGTGATAAGTGTGGTGGTGGTAAAAGTTGATGATAATGATGACGGTGATGAGGAAGGGGAGTTACTTGAGCAGCAGCGTCCTGGCGTCCATCTCGGCGTTGGCTTCACCGGGCACATCGAACTTGTTGGTGAGGGTAAGGGACACTTCCGTCTTGCCCATCATCTCTTTACTGGGGTCATCAGGGGGCAGTGGGTTCTCACCTGCACAACACAGCACATACTGCACCTTTAAACACTGATACACACACACACGCACGTCAGAGCCGTCCCAAACCCGGATAAACAGGGAGAACTGCATCAGGAAGGAGCCCAGCATGTGTTTATGAGGTGAGCTGCTAGGGCTACAGCTGTGTGGTGAGGAACGTACCGATCAGGGACTCAATGGTGGGCACTTCTCCCAAATCCTCCAGCAGCTCGTGGATGGGGTCGTTGTGCTCGGGGGCGATGGCGTCCTGGTGGTCCAGCAGCAGCTGCATCCACAAGACGGGGAGAGGGAACAATGATGTTGTAAGTTGAAGTAAATGAAAGAATTATCTTCACATGAGGTCTTGAGCATATGGATCTTCACAGTGGAACAGTGCGAGAAGCTGGAGGAGGCTGCAGGACACACCGTGTGAGTGTTGATGATTTCTCCGATGGAGATGTAGATGACGGGTTTGGTGACCGTGACCAGGTCCGAGTACTGGTCCACGTTAAACTTCTCCTCCAGCGACGGGACGTCACACGCCGTCAAGAAGAACCGTCTGGGGCAACGAGAAAGACAAGGTCCAGGAGGAGAACAAGAACATATGAAGAAAGAGCAGAGCAGCTGTCGCTTTGTACCTGAACTTCTGGTAGGAGGTGGTAAGGTACTCGTTGATGGGGTTGAGATGAGCGTTGTCCCCGAGGAACATCTTGTTGGAGGCGGCGTGCTGCAGCATTTTGGCGATGGAGCCCAGGTTGCGGCGCTGGTCCGTGGTCAGCTGACCGCCGGCCGACATGTCGATGATGTCGAAGGCGTCGGGGGCCACGATGGCGGGATTCATGTAGCGGTAGTACAGCAGGTTCCCTATGATCTGAAAACGACAAAGATCTGGTCGTGACCTTTTCAATGTGTTTAGATGAAAGTTGCAGAGTTTTGCATTTCAGCAGGTCAGAGCAGCACAACGCGAGAGAGAGAGAGAGAGAGAGAGAGAGAGAGAGAGAGAGAGAGAGAGAGGAAGAAGAAGGGCAGTGTCTCACCTCGTGCGGTCAGGCCCGGAGGAGCAGGGGCATTCAGAGGGCAGCAAGGGGAAAGAGGGCAGCTAGAACCGAGAAAGAGAAAGAGAAAGAGAAAGAGAGACACCGGCAGAGAGAGGTGAGGCAGAAGGAGAAGTGAGACAGGCAGCACTGAGGGCAGAGACAGCAGCATCACAGCAGACAGGAAACTACTGCACAGTATTCACACCACAAATCAAGAGACGTTTTCACAAGACTTCACACCAGAACTCAGTCCACAGCAGGTTCTAATCTCCTCGTCTGCTGACATAAGTACCAGTCAGAGGTGAAATGTGAAGAGTGTTCAAACCACAGCGTGCAGGCCGGAGAAGAGCGAGACGCATTTCACCACGTGTTGTACTTCTATAACTGAATGTGACCAACAATCTTGAATCTTGGTTTTGGATTCAGTTATGAAACATCTTCATACATTTATGAGGATTTGATCTGACAGCCGCTGTGTCTGCTGGGACAGGTCACGGGTCTTTTGGCAGCACAAACCTTTAACAGCTCGTCCTCTGTTGCGTCGGGGAACTTCTCGTGCAGTGTGTCCTTCAGCACCTTGGCAATGAAACGCATCCCGTACCTGCAAATGAACACGAGCGGGTGAGAGTGACAACCCCACTCCCAACCCAAACCAAGCAGCGGCAGCTCAACACGACAGAATATTCTAACTAATGCTGGGTAAGGTCATCAAACTGACGTTGAGAACCTCAATCAAAAACAAAGAACACAATAATCCTTCATTATTTATTAAATGACGCTCATAACGACATGTTTAATTGATCATGATATCGCCCAGCTGTAAGTATTGACATATGTAGACGTAGAGCTCCAGATGGACTTCAGCGTAACTCTCAGGTGGAACTGGTGCGTATTGGTTTGGATACTCACGGGATTTTGTCAACAGACACCACGATGGCAGACAGGAACTTGTCGGTGACGGTGCGCATGTTCTTAATGGACGCCTCCAGACGGTTGCGCACCTCCTCGTGGCTCATGGCCTGCTCCGGAGTCACGTCGTACGGCAGCTTGCTGCATTGAGAGGGGATAATAATTTTACTTTTCAAATATATTCTGCAACTATAAGCAGTGTGCATCCGTAGGCAGAGTGCACTCTAGCATCTACTTCATTTGTATGAGCAGTGACGGTCCAAGCAACTGAGATCGTAACGTTAAGGCTTGCACAAAAATATCAGAATCATATCAGAATTTGGTCTGGGTATCGTTGCTGATTTCCTGAATCGATTCGATTCCGATTCACAAGGCCATGATCCGATTCAATTCTCGATTCGATTCGATATCAGTTTATTTAGAGATTTCTTTGCGTCAGTACTAGTTTTGCTTGGTTATAAAATAACTTGAGTCGAGCATATCCCTATGTCGATGGACTGCACTACAACGTTACTGACATTATGATTTGAGCGGAGCAGCTTCAGCCATGGCTCTATTTGGTTTCGGTTTCACCGGTCTCACGTTTTCATAGCTCTCCTTGCGCGGACGCGAGAGGTAGTGCATAGCCGCAGGAAAAGATCGATCTGTGAATTTTTGAATCCGTATCGTATTTTTCGAACGAGAATCGATATTGATCGGTGAATCCATTTTTTGAACCCAGCCCTAATCAGAATAAGACGATAACTGCTTTCCTTTTAAGTCATTGGCATCAGACAGATACTTAAATTTGTCTGATATTTGATGACGTATTTATTGTACGTGGGAAAGGTAGCGCTTGTGCCGGGCATGTCCAAAGTCTAAGGTGGGATTTTATACGGCCCGCGCCTTCTGTCTTAAAATGTATGGTGTTATTTTGTGGCAAAATTCTGAGCAGGCAGTGGAACGTTCACCAGCAAAATCTCATCTTTTCCGCGTTCAACTCTGCCTGCACACAAAACATGTTTAACTAACTAAATTGCGTGTTTGTCTCACTTAGTGAATGTGAGCTCACACGTGGGCTGTGTCCCGAGCCGTGTACTAGTTCACTTAATAGTATGGTAGGTAAGGAGCTCTTATCATACTTTTCTGTGGTAGTATGCATCTCAGGAAATAGCCAGGGTTGTAGCTTAATGGCTCTCTACGCACTAGGTAGTGCACACAGAATGTCACACGCGCCCTATTTGACTTGGTACACTACATAGGGCAGGTGTGACAGTGACTTTTCTCTTAAAATGTTGTGCACTACGCTGAAAATGGTCCGCCCTCGCTTCACTCTGCTTTCACTCTCGCTTGACTTGGCACTGTCTTAGAAATGTCAGAGCTATGGCGTTGTTTTTGTGCCAAATTTTTGAGCGCACAGTGGAACTTTGGCGAGAAAAATTTCTTGCCTTTATGCGCAACTCTGCCCGCGCTCGCACTACGCTCTCGTATCGGCAGATATAAGTATGAAAAATATCGGATATAGTCATTGGCCAATAATTCGCTTATCGTGCATCTCTAATAAATTTGGAGGTTCAAATGCCGGCAACCGCCACTGGCCCCTGAGCAAGACCCTTAACCCAAGCTGCTGCAGGGAGACCGTCCCTGGATAAGAGTGTCTGATAAATGCAGTAAAAGTATGATTTATTGTTGTGAATACGGAGAAGTCTATGCTAAATTCCAGGAATCAAACTGACTTCAGCATGAACGTTGATGTTGGAATAACTCTGACCTGGCCTCTCCGGTCTGGGACTCCATCTGGTTGACCCAGCTCTTGTAGATGTCCACCGGGTCGGTCTTGATGTTTAGTGTCTTGTCGTCCATGATCTCCTTGACGACAGGAGAAAGGATCTGCCTGAGTGCGTTTTGGCCTCGAGCCCCTCTGTGGAAACTCACCACCATCTTGATGACAGTGGGATTCCCGGTGACGATCTCCTGGATCTGGTCCACTTTGGATCTGTTCAAACACAGCGGGAGGGAGGATGGGGGGGGGGGTTTAGCATGTTCAACAGCTCTCAGTAAGGCCACACGGTAAAAGCGTGTCCTTCATGAGCGTCACACGGATAAAACCTCACTTGATCTCCTCCTGCAGGGCGGTTTTGAAGAGCTTGAGCAACAGGTACTCCTCACGCTGGTTGGAGGCGTAGTTGTAGAGGGTGAAGATCACAGAGTCCATGAACTTGGTGGACTTGTTCTGGGGCATCTGGAAGATCAGCTTGGCCAGGTAGGTGGGGTTAGTCTGAGGACGGACAAAAGGGGAGAAAACTGATTTACGTCCAGCAAATGTGCATAACTGTTACACCACCAAATAAACGATGACATTGAATCAGGATTGCAGAAGGTATCCGTTGGGTTTACACACACTACAGAAGGACAGTCTCCCACACACCTGCCAGGTGAGACTTTATGCTTGTGGCCATTCTATTTGAATTTGTACAGCTTTAGGAATGACCAGAATCAACTATGTATGTGACAGATAAAGAATCTTGATGTCTTCAGAGGTGAACATCCAGCAGCCCCACCCTGACTCACCTGCAGCAGATAGAAGAGGTTCTGGTAGGCCTCCAGCTTCTCCCTCTTCTCCTTGCTGAGGGCCTTGAGTCCACCCTTCTGCTTGTTCATCATCATGAGGTTGGAGAGCTCGCCCTTGTTCTTCTTGGTGAGCTTCTTGCTGTGGGACACCACCTCCTGCAGCGTGATCTTGTTCTTGACCAGCAGGCCGATCTTGATGTCCATCAGGTTGAGGTCGTTCTCCAGCTGCTGGTTGGAGCGGATGTTGGTGATCACCTCCTCCCTCAGCCGCATCAGCTCCAGCTCCTCCTGGAAGTCCTGGTCGCTGTGGTCCAGCAGATGCACGAACTTGCGCACCACCGCCATGGGGGGATCGTCTGCGTTGACTGTGGGGGGAGAAGAGATACTGAGTCAGTTATATCGCTGGGCTTCATTCACTAACCCTTATTATAAAGAAAATGATTCTTCAAAACCCACTTTACACAGTTTTCACCACGACACCACCACATTCACCAAGGTTTTCTTACTTGAGATTTGTTCTTGAGTAAGACATGGTGAAGAGCATTCCTACACACATTATACTGCACACATTTTTGTGCAAGACATTAGCCTTTTCTTCAATTCTATGGTAGTAAAATATTATACTATTGAAATGTACATATTTGTTATTGTTGAAAATTATTTCAATGATTGTACAAAACACGTTCATTTAATATAGTAACCATCAGATCTCATCCTCACTTCTTGTTTTCTGAAATCTCTATTTCAGAAATGCTAACGGTTTAAAGATCTGCTTCAGTGTTCCACGGTCTTTATAATCTAATTTGGTCAATTTCACACTCCATTTATGTGAGCCCTGCAGTCTCCCGTCTTTTTATATGGGTTTTACTCATGAACAACTTAAGAGCAAATGTCATTTCAGTTTGTAAGGACAGTGAGACTCATCATAATAAGAAGGAGCTAGGGAACAATTCTGCAGTTTGAGAACACATCATTAATCCCACTTTTTTCTGAACTTTCTCCCGTACAAATGCAAGAAAATCTTAAGAAGATTTTGGTGAATGAGCCCACTGAAAAGGGTTAGATCTGTAACTGAGGAAGACCTGAGAAGGCGTTTGGAGGTGCTTACTGAGCGTTTTGTAGTCATCCCTCGCTTTGTTGGCACGGATGAAGGCCTGAATCTTCACCACGTCATCGATCTGAGTTTACAAAAGGAAAGGTTTCAGATACAGCAAGCGTTCAGCGGAGAAAACATCCCAATCAGGACGGATGCTGACGCGTCACTCACGTGGTCCTTGAAGTACTGGAGGCGATCTCTGTATTTTTTGCGAGCCTGGTGCATCCGGACCATGGACTGGATCTGAGCAGCATCAGGACCACCATCAGTTCACTCTCACAACATCATCATCAACGTCATCAGCTCGTTCAGAACCACGTCCCTACTGCACCTACCTTCACAGCGTCCTCAGTGTGGTCCTTCAGGAACTGCTTCCTGTTGTTAAAGGTCTTCCTCTCTTTGAAACCCTTCCAGTGAGCCTGAACAGCCAGAGTGTTAAACGTTACACACCGGACACTGATGTGGTCGCTAAACTCACATGTACACTCAGTTGGTCACATAATTCACATTATCAACACCTGTCTGGATCGAGTGCAGCTGTAAACACCTAAAGAACAGCTGGTGGATGAGGCCCATCTACTCTGTACACATTTTGTCCTATTTTAAACCTAAAACTAATCACGCCTTCCTCCTGAGCTATCGAGTGTGTGTCTGTGCAGGTGTGTGTGCTGACCTGTATGCATCTGATGGCCGGGTCCTGCTCTTTTAGGAACTCCAGGCGTTGTTTCAGGCCTCGTCTCACCAGGTAACCACGGCAACGGGCCTGCAGTTTGGCGATCAGGGTCTCATTGGCCAGCCACAGCTGCTCTCGGTTGTACGCCGCCGTCACACCGGACACCACCGACTGCAGGACACGCAGGACAGGAGGAGGGAGAGCAGAGAGACTTAAACTCCAAAAACACAACGGCCTGAAACATGAAGATTTCCTCTGGCAGCAAAATCACCTTCCTCCATGAAAGTGTACTAAACTGTAATTTCATGACAATAATTCCTTAATTATTATAGTGATATAATTACAGTTGACATTCTGACCGTCGGTCAGTACTTCTGTATTTTAATATGGTCTAAAATGCAATAAGCATTCATTAACCATCATACTTCATCATAGATTACCGAGAGCACAGGGGACATCTAACATCTACTCCTCTAATTATTGCAGTAATACATAAGAATTCTCTCTGATCATGTGAGCAATTCATTCTGTATTTAGGGCCCAATATGATCTAAAATTTAATGATCGTATTTTAATATCTGTCTGACTTTTCCAGTAGAACTCGTCCAGGTGAGACGAGGCGGCTGCCGATTGGCTCGAGCCACTCACCTGTATCTCGTCCTTGTTGAGCTGGGTGTTGTTCTGCAGGAAGTTCGGCGGCTCCTCCCAGGTTCCCTCCTTGGTGTTGAGGTTGTAGTAGTAGTTGTGTCCTCCCTTCACCCAGTGCTTCATCCACTCACTGCCATTATCACCTGCAGCTGTACCAGCAGCAGCAGCAATAGCACAGTTTACATCACATCTACTCACCAGACAACTTTCTACAGCAAAAACACCCCGTAATAAACTAACACTATGATCGTGAGAAGAGCTGAGATGATGATCAGTTAGACACAACTACAGCTTTCCCCCACAAGCAATCAGACCTGTTAATAACTCCAGCTTTCACCAGACACCTGAACACGCACGAACACCTGCACACCTGCCTCACTGCACTTTAAACTCTCCTCTCCATACGCTGCTCGGACACGTTTAACAAGATTAGTAAACGCTTTATACCATTTGTTCTGACTTACACTGTTCCTGTACAGTCCTACATGGCAGCTACATACTCACCTCATGACACTTTTGTACAGCTTTATAACTTTCACATGCATATAGTTTTTCTGTGGGTGGTGGTGGTGTAGTATAAAATCTGCTTGTAGACCAAGAGGTTGTAGGTTCAAAATCCAGCTCTAACCTACTGCCTGAACCTAAACCACTGAACCCCTGAGAAAGACCCTTTAACAAATTTGCTCCAAGGAGACTGTCACTTTAAAAAGAAATGTAAGTGACTCTGGATGGAAAAGTTTGCTAAATGTTGGAAAAAGTAAATGATATTGCTTTTTTGACTTCTTGTGTGTTGTGCCTTTTTGACTTGTCCGAATTTGCACTGTCATGTCTCGTCTGCACCTTACGTTTTGTCTTGTAATGTTATGTCACACCACTCCTTGCTCCTGAGAACACTACTTTAGCCCTGTGTAACTCTGTATATGTCTGGGTTGACAATAAACCTTTTTGAATCTTGAATTACTCAGCCAAGTGGGGTGAAGGTGGTGGTTTAGTGACTTGCCTCTGCACCAAAAGGTTGTGGGTTGGAACTCTACGTGCAGCACTACCACCACCGGACCCCCGAGTATGACCCTTAACCCCAAGTTGCTGCAGGGAGACTGTTTTTGCAATAAGAGAATGGACGTCACTCTGCATAAGAGTGTCTGATAAACGCTGTAAATGTGGGCCAATTTTCTCGACATAATAACGTCCACGTGAAGTGTAACTCACGTGGGTGTGTAAACGCTGTTCAGCTCGCGCCAGTCTTACCGTCTGCCTTTTTGTCCTGCTTGATCTTGGCCAGGTCCTGCTGGTAGACCTGGGCACACTCGGGTGTGACGCCGTAAAGACTGGAACCGGGAGCTCGCAGCGCCGCCAGCGTCTGGGTCGCGTCCCCGCTGTCCACCGCCTCGTTAATCGCCTGGATGGCCTGCGAGACTGTGGCCGAACATAACGACATCCTTACATCACAATTACAATCACACATGTGATAACGGCACGAGTTACAGCAACAACAGCAGCACAAAAGCAGCAGTTAGACAAGTAGAGCTCCTACACTGCAGCGCCTCCTCCGTGTCCCTGTTGGCATTCAGGATGGCCTCCTGGATCTCATCCAGCCACAAAACAGCCGAGGGGTCCCGAGTCTCCTGCACACACACACACAACCTCAAATCAATGGCTGACATTACTGAGATCACAGTAAGACCAGTTCAGTTTGATGAGAAACTGCAGAGATAAACACATGTCCTTTTCAGTGCCATCTGATAAGCTGCTGGACATCAGGCAAATGTAATTAGGATATCAAATGTAATTAAATACACAGTTTTTAACTGAAAGGAACAGTATGAACTGAAATCAGAGGGACGTAGTAGCTAAGACCCCCATCAAAAATGTAGTAAACAAGAAGGGATTAGAAATAGGTCTTGGTATTTAATAGTGCAATACTTCTTCATGAACTCTAGATGGCAAACTTTCATACCGTCTCCAAATTACATTCAACTTTGCTACTGGACAAGTAGAGCTATTAAACAACAAAATGCAGTTGGCATTGAACCTGAAGTGCACATTTACAAAACAGGGCCGTTCAAGTGGAAGACAGTAAGCTTTTCTGAACTTTTCCTATATATAATTTATTGTTTGTAGTTTCTTTACTTTAATCTATTCTCTATTAAGTTCTATTTGACTTTATTAACTTTGCACAGCCTTAGGAACGAAGTAACATCATTACTGCTGTCAGCATAACAGTGTCTGTATCTCTTATAAAAGCGGCTGAAGGCTTGTGATACTGATATTACCCAAATGACATACATTTGCATTACGGCCACCAGGAGGAGCCGTTCCTGCCCCGCCCCCTCCACCCGACCCTATCCCTCCCCTGCACCTCCCACTTTCCGGAGTGAGGCGAGCCTCTGTGCGCTGGGTGCAGCGTGTAGCTGTGGGTGTGGTACAGTTAAACGCTGGGAAATTTTCTGGAGCGTTGCATCAGAGCTGCAACCAAACACATACACACATACGCACAGGAGAGTGGAAAACTGTATAAACTCAGCCGGGGAGTAAACGTGATGTGTTTATAAGAGCATGAGCATGGGCAAACCTGTGCAGAAGTGACGTGATCAGCAGCACAGAAGAGTGAGTGTAAATCAGCAGTAAGGAAGTGAAACAGGGTGTGGTGCAGTGACCAGGATTATTACACTCCATCTACACAGGACCAGTCTCAACACGAAGGCAAACAACGCAGGAGCGCTCCATAGGGCTGGCCAATTCATCAACAATCCATCAAACCTACATTCAGAACCTCTAATCAATGTAATCTTGCTCATGTCAGTTATTTTTAAAATCCAATTATACAGTCAGTTAACTACGCAGGGAACAAATAAAGAAAGCAGCAACACAATCATTAATTAATCATAACCAAGGTAAAATGTTCAAATAATTGTGATACCGATTAGAGCCCAGCTCACATGTCCCAGCCCTGGTCCGAAATGAAGTCGATCATAAACACGGACATCACCAGTACAGTATCCTGAACTATAAAAGCTGGGTGATGTAATGAATCTCTTCAAATATCTGAAATCACAAACTGAGCATCAGAGAGTCTTATGTTTTTAAGGGGAAACTACATGAACACAATTTTAATTTTTAAGATAATTAAAGTAACCAACATAGTAGAGCTGCAGTTATGATTAATCTTCGGCTATTAACCCAGCCCTGATGCAGTGTGATTACTTTAGTGCCAGACGACACTGTGTTCTCCACCTGCTGCAGTCTGAAGAGTCGTCGTCTATCAACTTGGACCTCAGACACGTCACATGACTCGGCAGGTTATTAAAAAATCCAGAAGCTTCCTGCCGTAACCACTTCCTGTGTGAGCGCCGATGTGGAGTGAAGTGTAAACATCGCGACTGGGACTCTGAAAAACTGAAAAACCTCCCGGCCCCGCTCGCGCTCGCGCTCCCCGTCTGGAGCTGATTTGCCCTTTTAAGGCAGCAGCAGGGTCGAGCTCGTCATTTCCTACTGCTGTGAAAACCATCAGAGAAAGGAAGACTTTGTTTTCGCAGCCGTTTAGAGAGCAGCGCGACGCAGGAACCGGGCTCGCTGACAATTAGGGCTCCAGTTTCACTGAAACACTTACAACTAGTGAATGCAGGTCTGGCACTGCTAACAGGAGCACTACTGACCACTGGAACTCCGTCTCTTAACCAGTATGGATAAAGTTAGTGGTGTTTAGCCAAAAAAGATTTGATTAAAATGAAAAGCAGAGACATAAAGTACTTCACTTCACTACATACAAAAGTATTAGTGTTTATCTTATTGGATTTATTTCTTGTAAATAAATATACCTGACTGCTAACTTCATCTCCCTCTGGGGCTGATAAGCAAGTTAGTATGCAATTTAGTAAGCGTGTCAATAAATACGTATTTATGTTAGAAAGCATGTACATCAGTTAGTAAGCACATCATAAGGCCGTCAGTAAGTACAGTCAGTACATAAGTCTGTCAGTAATTAAGTCAGTAAGCACATATGTTAGTAAGTATGCACATAGGTAATCAGTAAGTATGTAAGTACAGTCAGTACCTAAGTTAGTATGTAGAATGTACAGTACATAAGTAGTAAGTATGTAAAGTAGTAAGTATGCACATAGGTAGTCAGTATGTAAGTACAGTCAGTACATAAGTTAGTATGTAGAATGTACAGTACATAAGTAGTATGTAAGTTAGTAAGTATGCATAAAGGTAATCAGTAAGTATGTAAGTACAGTCAGTACATAAGTTAGTATGTAGAATGTACAGTACATAAGTAGTAAGTATGTAAGTTAGTAAGTATGCACATAGGTAATCAGTAAGTATGTAAGTACAGTCAGTACATAAGTTAGTATGTAGAATATACAGTACATAAGTAGTAAGTATGTAAGTTAGTAAGTATGCACATAGATAGTCAGTAAGTATGTAAGTACAGTCAGTACATAAGTTAGTATGTAGTCTGTACAGTAGTAAGTATGTAAGTTAGTAAGTCAGGGATCCCAAGTCTCCCAGAAGTTCCGGGAGTCTCCCGCATATTGATAGCCGGTCCCTGATGCCCGCAAATTGAATAAAATATCCCGGAAACTGGAGCAAGCAAACAAGAACAAGAGCACGCGAGACAGTGTTCATCGCGCACTGGGGTCGCAGTAATACGCAGTGGGATATGGGGATATGGGGGGGCGGACCTCCCGGAAATGAGTTTTTGCAGGTTGGGATGCCTGGTAAGTATGTACATAACTACAGTCAGTAAGTTGCTCTGTCCATCAGACTGACGCTCAGGGCCTACAGCGTATGTATTTGTATCTCCTGTAGTGTCTACAAATTTACAGAACATTCCAGCACCAGCAGCAGCAGCAGGGTTTTAGCAGATATTTCATGTGCTGTTTTACTGCAGACAAACTTTATTTCATTTTCATCAGCCCAAATAAGCAGTAACCCAGAAAGATGAGCCACGCTGGTCTCTCTGGTCACGCTGCTTACATGTGGGGCAGATATGTGGGGAGCTGAGCTGCACTCTCACCACACTGCCACACAGCCTGCTGTACCACACGGGGGCAACACCGCCGCCACCGCTGCTGCACTTCCACATACACGTCCAGACTCCCCTACTGACCTTCATCCTGCTCACAGCGTGAACACAGCCTTAACGGTTCACCGCCCTACATATGAAGAGCATCCAAAGCGTCCAGCATCAAAACGAGAAAGTATGACCACATTTCAGCCTCAGTCTGTTCACTTAAATTAACTGCACAGAAACACCAACATGTTGAAAAAGTGAGTGAATCAGCACTGTGACTCTGACTCTAGTTTTGGGCTTTACACCTCTGATCATGAAGTGCCTCTCTGAGCAGCTGATCTGAGATGAGACGAATGAGATAATAATCATCTGAAAAAGACGTAGGTGCAGACCGACTCCCTGGAGTCCCCTTCTAGACTGGAAGCGATGGATGACTGTTAATGATGTCATGGGTCTGAGATCAGACTGACTCATATGTTCAGGGTGTTAGAACTCCTCTGCTGGAAAAAGCAGCATGCTAAAGCTGACATACTGCTCTGGGTACAGTTACATGCTGTTTGTGTAGGTTCTCACTCATCCACAACATGGTTAGTCTTGAGAGCTTGAACGGAAGGCAAATGGACATCTTTTAGGTTCCTGAAGATGAACAGAACAGATGTGGACGCTTTGACGACCTATAAGCCACCTACAACACAGTCTTTAACCCCCTTCCCAGGCTGTGTGAACGTGACCCTAACGAAGAGGGATGTAAATCACCAGATTCATCATGACGTTCAAACCTGGGCTCAGGTGACCCCACACACACACACACACACACACACCCCGTGACTTGTATGACCCTTTTGAGTGAGAGGTGATACACCTTGAAGAAGCTAAAACAAGTCCAGTTTGACTCCAGCTCTCAAGACCACACGCAGACCGCCGCCCTGTACACTGCAAAGCTGAAACATCCTGATGGGGGAGTTTCAAGCATCATTAAGGGAAGATCTTGATGTATTTAACATAACGGATTTTGATGAGGACCTACGTGAGCTTTCTCTCGTCGTGCCTCCAGCAGTTTGTCGAAGTAATGCTGAGCCACGGCCGGGTCCACGTCGGTGAGTTTGGCAGCCGGCTGCTGCAGGGCCTCCAGCGTCTTCTTGGGGTCTCCCTCGTCCAGAGCCTCGTTGATCTGACCGATGGCTGCGATTCCTATGAGAGAGACGTCACAGCAGAAGCGGTCATCAAACAGAACTGTTATACCTCATCGGTACCTTTCCTGACCCTCCGGTCACAGGGCAACTGCCTAACCTCTATACTACCAACCCCCATCACTTGTAGTTCAGCTAAGCCACTGCAAGAGAACTGTACGTCATTTATTTTAACCTGTCTTTTTTGTCTTTCCGACTTGTTTCAGTCAAGATCATATCGCTGCAGTTTTGCTCATTTCAATTGTGTCCCATTATTTCCTTTAGCTGTGGTTCAGACTCACTCTGGTGCTCCTCCTGCACGGTGCTGTTGACCTGATCCACACATGCCTGGATGTCGTTCCACGTCAGATACTCGCTGCCCTCCTCTCTAGTAGCCGCCTTCAAGCGCAGCAGCTCATCTATGTACCTGCACACAGACACAGACACAGACACACACACACACACAGACACACACACAAATACATAAGACTCACAGCATACACACTACAAAATGAGCCCTAAAATACTCCATTAATACTCTCTCAAGGGAAAAGTGGAGGAAGTCAGTTTTGCATGCGTTTCCTGGATGAAGTGGTGTCACACAGCCTGAAGATTTCCTCAACACATACTTCTGCTGAAAATAAAGTAAAAATCTAACAGAGAAACTTATGTTATAAGGTAAAAACATCACATTATACCATAAAACTATATAATGTAATAATGTGAGAATAATCAGGCTATGTGAGGGGTTATCACATGTAAAGGTTTACTATGTTAGAGTACAGCTGGATGATATGACCTTTAGTCAATATCACAATTAGCTGAACATGTCACCTCGATTACTCTTAATGAACAATTATTTTGTTTTGGGGGTTTTTGTCCTCATAGTTCACGGACAACTGTACTGGACTTCAGCTTCAAACACACGCTATGTGTTTTTAAGGGGACATTACACAAATATACACTGAGGAAACTATTAACAGAATTATCCTTTTTCAAGAATTAAAAGGAATTAGAAACATCAAAAACAACAGGCCCCAGCAAGATTATGGTGATTAGAGGTTTTGAATGCAGGTTTTATTACAATTTTGAATAACTGCCCTGCCCTATATAGAAACATGAAAACGTATTCCACAAGAATGTGAAAACTAATAAATTTACAACATGAAAACCATGTGAAAATGATGTGTGAAAAAATTAGAACCAGAATCTTGAGCCGAGTTTAGGCGCTGGTTTGGTCTGAAGTATCACTCCAGTTTTAAAAAGGGAAGAAGATGAAGGGAAGTGTGGTTTGGATGAGGGAGAGGAGGACTGATGATTCATCAACAAGTTGTTCATTTGCAAAATACTTGGAAAATACTTCATCATCTTCTGCTTTCAGACAGAGGGAGAGCTGTGGGGTTACTTGAGTGCCAAAACTGTGAATGTGCAGTCAAACGTTCGCAAACAAAATCTTGTGTCTGCTTTCACGCTCGCTCACACTGGCACTGTATTACAAATGTCCGTAAAAACCAGTTTTACTGTACACTCAGAGTTTTGTCACCAATAGAAGCCGATGGCGCGTGTGTGTGCGGTGAGGATGAGAGGCTGGGCAAGATTCTGACCTCTGTGCGTACTCGTCCTCCACGTTGCTGAGTCCAGTGAGAGAGCTGCTGAGCTGCTTCCACACAGCCGCTCGGTCTCCCACACTCAGAGCGTCGTTGATCAGCACCACCGACGACAGCATCTCCACGGCAACCAGCAGCTCCGGATGCGACAGCGAACCCTGACCACATACGACAACATAGCGATTCAATGTCTGACCAAGTTTGACACCAACTTCCATCAGTAGCTCCAGCGCAGCAGGGTTATCTGACCGAGGCTTGGCTGCCTAGGTTTGGGGTAAAGATGTAGCAGACCGAAGCATCATTATAAAGCAGAGGCAAGTGGGTTAAAAGGCTCAAATAAGGCGATGTGAGGGAAGACACGGGAGGACCTGCGGTTTGGAAACCACTGTGATGATACCTGTTTTTAGGAACATATTTTTCTTGAATTCAATTTTCACTTGGCCAATAAAACTGATCCTGATGCTGTACTTGTATAACTGTGTGTGTGACAAGTAAAGCAGCACGAAAATGTCTGTGCAGTGTCCAGGACACGGTAGTCTTGATAACGATAATCTTCATAATGCTGCGTGTCAGTGGACCGTATAAACACACTGTGTGTTTGTGTGTGTGTGTGTGTGTGTACCTCGGGGCTCTGCTGCTGCAGGCTACACAGTTCTCTCTGGTAGAGATCAGCAGCGGTGGGATAAACCTGTGGGAGCTGAGCCTCAGGGTTCATCAGCTCCTTCACCGTGTCCTCCGGTACTCCCTTCCTGATGGCAGCGTTGATCCTCTCCACCGCCTGCAGCACTGATACACACACACACACACACACAGCGAGTCACAATGCAGTATAAAGGCTGTAGTAGGAATGAACGCTCTTGAGTAATACAGGAAATTCTTGGAGCCTGTGTCAGTAATTTGGGCTCATACTTTTTAGATAACCCTCAGCAACGCCATTGGCCACGTCCACTCCGCTCTGCAGCTCGTCTTTGGTCAGCGCCTCTCCCGGGGCGTTCTGAACACAGCACCAAAACACACAGACTGATTTGTTCACAAGGAATAAGAGAAGAGAAAGTGAAGCCTATATTATTAACTGCATATTAGTCGTCTTTTTCCAAGATGTGTTTCCAAGAGAAAAACGATTTCCTGATTTTCCATTTTGCACTGAACTGAACTGTTTTTATTGGACCACAAGCAACATGAACATCAAAGATGAAGAGGAGCAACCCTCTTACTAGCGAGGAAAACTATCCTGCTCTGACGCGTACTAAAAAGACGGGTGTATAATATTTTTTTGAACATGTGTACGTGAATGGTCTCCTACCTGCTCTTTCGCCTCGCGGTCGGCCTGTAGCTGCTTGAGGTACCAGCCTTTGTTTTTGCCCTGCAGGTTGCGCAGACCCAGAGCCGAGGAGGAGAGAACCTCGTACAGTCTGTTCTCATCACCGCTGAGCAGAGCTTCATCCGCCGAGCTCAGCGCCTTCGATACTGCACACAGAGCACAGGGGCTTTAAAGAGAGGCTTTCAGCAATACGAAGAGAAACATTTTTAATGTGAGAGTAACGGTGATGACGTACCGTTGACCTTGTTGACGTTGCCCTGAATTTCAGCGTGGGTCAGCAGCTCCTCGTACACATCCCTCTCCACATCCGTCTGCTCCCCAATCTACAACACACACACACACTCCATCGGTCAGCTGCCAAGAGTGCGCTGTGATGCAATGAGGCACAGTAGCCAATCAGATGTCACTAGGGTCAGTAATTGTAGGTAGCTATCCCCACGCTGCAGGTGTGTGATAAAGGACTGATGATTTTGAGGTGTAGTGAGAATAAAGCGGTACGCCGGGCCGCTGCTGGTACCCTGTTCCTGGCGTTGTCCACCTTCTGTGCCTTGGCGCGCTGCAGTGTGTCCTGGTAGTGCTGCGCTGCACTCTTGTCCAGGTGCAGCAGCATGGCGTTGGGGTTCATCATGGCGCTCAGCGTGCCCTCCGCATCTCCGTGGTCAATAGCCTCATTGATGGCGATCACCGCTGCGTGTACTGCTCAAAACACACACACACAACAATCAGCCTCTGTTCGTTTCCAGATACACATGCTCCAGTTCACAAGCTCCACTACCCTACAGGCACAGCAAACTTAAACTAAACTCCAAATATAGCCAGAAGCCAAACCACTTACATATTGCTTTAGTCGATAAGGAACAGGCTGTGAATCTAAATCAGTAGCATGTGTGTGAGCTGTGAAGTGTGATTATCAGAAGAGATCTCACATGCTGCCTCGTCGACGGAGAGCTCGCTGGCCAGAATCCCACCGATCTTGCTGAAGGCTGGCATCTGGATGTTGTACTTCTCCAGCTCACTCTTCATGTTGTTGATCTCCTCCTCTGAGACAGAGAGACACATTACAAGTGTTCAGATTAGTCAGGACCAGCCAAAACATGAGGGTCAGTGAGACTGTGTGGAATATTTAGAGCCTATTGTTTGTTCATGCAGAGCTTTCACAAGTACATTTCTACTTTGAGGAGCAGTTCTGACACCCAACTAAAAACCATGACACAACCGTCCAGAATCAATACCATTTGATCCAGAATGCTCAGATTTTAGTCACTTTTAGTTTGGTTTGAGTCTGAGCGGAAGCATCAGCTCTGTAACTTCAGGCTGCGTCTCGAGCTCATCACTGTCGTTATATTACATATAATAAAATTTTATATTATATAAAATAGATTTGTCAAATTTCTCTTGTTTTGTTAATGGTGACATGGCGGTAATTCACTGTAGTAAATTAACTCAATAACAGTTGGTCCGAGGTGGGTTAGAAGTGTTGAGATTAGACGTGACGGATCTAAATACGAGGGTTAGTGAGACATTTTAAGGACATTTTATTTGTTCACGCAGAGCCTCCACAAGCAGGCCACCGTCGACCCCTCATCCGTGTTATGATCGGTGCGGTGTATTAATGAGACGGGCAGGGTTGTGTTTTTCCTGGGCACGGAGCCGAGGGCTGGACATTGTTCTCAGGCTGATTGTTAACTAATGTTTGGCAGCCGAAGCGAGGCATCGAAGAGCACAGGAAACACTCACACAATCACTAATGGCTTCCACTCTGGAGCTCTGCTCACAAACAGCAGAAACAAACCTCTCTACTGGCACGGGGGGGGGCGGGGGTATGGGGGGGAACAGCTTCAAGAGGGAACACACAAGAGGTCCACACACTCACCCGTGAAGGCCACCTTGCCGTACAGGTCTGTGATCTGCGGAGCGAGGCCCAGCTTGAACAGGTACAGACTGGAAAGAAATGTGAAGATTGTGAAAAACATGAAAAACCAGTGCTTACTGATTAAAGACTTTAAAGTGCGTTTTAAGGAACACACCTAATCAAAACTCACGGTTTTAACTCAACACACGTTACAAAACCGTCTGACAGGTGAGTAAAGCACAAGTTTCATCATGATACCATATTAGATCAGGTCAACGGAGAACGATCCAAAATCTCTTACCACCCCGCCCAGCGCTGACCCCCTACACCCCCCATCCTCTACCCTACACACTACACTCCCCCCTCGCCCAGCCCGGCCGAGCCATTTCCTGCCTGCACCAGGCCAGATTTACAGCCCGTGCCTGGGGTTCACTGATATACAGCACAGCAGCATTCCAGATTTTCCACCACAGTGCAGAGAAGCTCCACACACACACACACACACACAAACAACATAAGTGCTGAAGATGTCTGGCTTTTCCTGATTCATCACACACTTAAGAATTTCAAAACTCTTCTGAGACAAACACACACTAAACAATCCATACGGCCATGCAACTTCCCCTCCATTAATCTCTTTATTTAACAAACATTTCCTTTAAAAGGCCAATGCAGACGCTCCAGGCACTGGACAGCTTTCAAATGTTTAAGCATGAAAACTAGCATTAGGAGTGTAAAGACTTGATAAGAATTTCACACTCTCAGATCGTGGTTTGGGAAGATAGAACTGTGACAGTTACACCCCGCCCCCTCTTTAACCACGCCCCTAACCACTACCACCGCAATACACCCCGCCCCCTCTTTAACCACGCCCCAAACCACTACCACCGCAATACACCCCGCCCCCTCTTTAACCACGCCCCAAACCACTACCACCGCAATACACCCCGCCCCCTCTTTAACCACGCCCCAAACCACTACCACCGCAATACACCCCACTCATTTCTCTCTTTAACTATTACCACTACCACTGTTACACCCCTCGCCTCTCTAACCACATGCCCCTAACGATCACTACACCGCAATACACCCCGCTCAGCAGACCACGCCCCAAACCACTACCACCGTGTTACACCCCGCCCCCTCTTTAACCACGCTCCTAACCACTACCACCGCAATACACCCCGCCCCCTCTTTAACCACGCCCCAAACCACTACCACTGCAATACACTCCGCCCTCTCTTTAACCACGCCCCAAACCGCTACCACCGCAATACACCCCACCGCATCTTTAACCACGCCCCAAACCACTACCACCGCAATACACCCGGCCCCTCTTTAACCACGCTCCTAACCACTACCACCGCAATACACCCCGCCCCCTCTTTAACCACGCCCCAAACCGCTACCACCACAATACACCCCACCGCATCTTTAACCACGCCCCAAACCACTACCACTGCAATACACTCCGCCCTCTCTTTAACCACGCCCCTACCCGCTACCACCGTGTTACACCCCACCCCTTCTTTAACCATGCCCCTAACCACTACCACTGCAATACACTCCGCCCTCTCTTTAACCACGCCCCTACCCGCTACCACCGTGTTACACCCCACCCCTTCTTTAACCACGCCCTAAACCACTACCACCGCAATACACTCCGCCCTCTCTTTAACCACGCCCCTACTTGCTACCACCATGTTATACCCCGCCCCCTCTTTAACCACACCCCTAACCACTACCACTACCACCGCAATACACTCCGCCCTCTCTTTAACCACGCCCCTACTCGCTACCACCGTGTTACACCCCGCCTCCTCTTTAACCACACCCCAAACCACTACCACCGTGTTACACTCCGCCCTCTCTTTAACCACGCCCCAAACCACTACCACCGTGTTACACCCCGCCCTCTCTTTAACCACGCCCCAAACCACTACCACCGCAATACACCCCGCCCCCTCTTTAACCACGCCCCTCTTGTTACCACCGCAGTAGTCATTTTTAAACTGTGGCTCAGAAACCAAGGTATGATTTTCCAGACGCTGCTGAGCGTAATGAAGAGGAGGAGGAGCGGAGCCACCTGCCTGAGAGCGTGGATGCAGTAGATACAGCGAGGCATGTTCTTCCTGTCGTAGATGTCTGTAGTCTCTGGGTAGAAGATCTGGGGAGAGAGAGACAGAGACAGAGAGAGACAGAGAGGGAGACAGAGACAGAGAGAGAGACAGAGAGAGAGACAGAGAGGAGTATGTAAGGGCCTTGATGAGGTCACTGTGAGAAAATACCATCATCACACAAGCAGGGAGTTTCAGGGCGAGTCAGATCATGTCTAGGAGGTAGTCACGCTAGACACAATCCGCTCTTGTTCTGCAAACCTTACTTAACTCAAATCTCCCCCTGCAAGATGTGGCTTAACTGAAAAGATGATGATCTGCAGCTTGAGGTGTAAATCAAGTTGCATCAGACCATATTATATCAACTTCAATTCAATGCTGATATCACAGAGTCTGCTATGATACACGCTCCGATCAATTACATTCAGGAGCCAGTGATCGACATGAGAACATCATACGCAGATTTAACACCGGCACGTCCATTCATATCACACCACAAATAACAATAAAAAATATGATTTGACATTTTTATTACTGTGATCAACCAGAGATTTCAATGAAAAACCCTGGATCTCATTCAGCAGCCGTTCTTAAGATGAAATTTGTTCTCAGTTTCACAAAGATTCTGACATTCACCAGAGTGTTCTGATTTATGATTTGTTTCTAGATAAAAGTAGAACTGTGAAGGGCACTCAAAACATATTTTACTGCAGGCGTGTTTATGCAAATAGCAGCTTACTGGGTTTCCTTCAATTCTTCCGTAGCATAATTTCATATCAATTAAATGTATAAACTTTCTTAAGTGTGTTAAACTTTGGTGAATGAGGAGCAAAATAAAGTAACAATATGCATGATTTCTGAGGTGTTCATTGATGTTTCATTTCATTCATTGATCACTGAATCGATGTATTGATGTAGACTGCTCATCATCATCATCATCATCATCATCATCATCATCATCATCATCATCTCTCCTCCCCACACTGCAGCTCACCTTGGGCAGGCCTTTATCAGCCATAGCGTTGAGCCACTGGATGATGTTGTCTGTGTGTCTGAAGTGGAGTCCAGTGGCCTGCAGACAGGGACGACAAGTTTAGCAGTTTTGCACCAAAAGGACAGAGAATAAGGCCAGGCTGCTTCCCGAGCGTCCTCACCTTGTAGCGCGTCTGCTCGCGGTCATAGATGCGCTTGACGGAGACGACGTGCGGGGCGAAGAAGTGTCCGAGTTTGGCCAGGTAGACGCCGTTGCGCAGGCCTTCCTCCAACTCGGTGGTGGGGGGCAGCTCCTCGTCCAGACACGCCTCCATCCAGCTGCACAGCAACCACAACCACAACCACACACACACACACACACACAATCAGTACCAAAACCCTGCCAAATGCATGAAGTATCATGTCGAAATTATACCAGTTTATACATGTCATTTCTTTATATAGACAAATAAAGAATCTTGAAAATTACTGTCTAAGTCCCTGCCTTGCACAGGTTGCCAGTTTGATATAGAACTGACTTCAAAGCAGCTCTCATTGTGTACAAGTCACTCAAAGGTTTGGGCCCTAATTACATCTCTGACATGTTTGATGTGCATAATCCTGGTAGGTAAACATTCTGATAATCTCTAATCAACGTAATCCTGCCCATGCCAGGTAATTCAATTATTTATGAAATTCCTGAGGTACGTTTTTGAAAATTCTCCTTAAAAACAGTGTATGTGTTGCCATGTGAATTTGCCACGTCCAGTCTGACACTACTATGACTCTGTGTTTCCTTCAATTATGATCCATACTCTTTCATTAGAAACAATATCCCAGCTGTAATAGTGGAGCAGCTTCACAGTACAAACCTCGTCAGTGAACTATGAGGACAAAATCATAATTGAGGTAAAATGTTGAGTTAATCATGAATAATGATTTGTCCAGCTCTACTGTGCACAGACTTGTAGTTCAGTACAGAACTTCACAGCAGTGCTCTTTATGTTCCTGTCACTCAGTGGTTCAGGCCTTAACCCCTGTGATGTATAAACCATCTCTTTGTATGCATGTGTTTGATGTGTACAATCCTGGAACGTCTCTTAGATGTGCGGGAGTGGCCCGGCAAGTAGGGAGAAGAGCTGGAATTTAAATCTTTTGACTCAAAGACTATTTTTACAATTAAATTAAATTAAATCTGTATGATGCTGCGCAATATAAACTTGATTTGACTAAACAAGAGGAGCAAAAAGCCCAAATAGAGGAGTGCAGCTGGGAAACTTCACCTGAGTGTTGTTTTGCAATGATGGTGACATAAAGCTGGGGGAGTGTGTAGCCCCCACTCTGATGTTATAACCACAGATAAGATGTACAACTAATAAATGTTTTTAACTTCATATTAAACATCATTAAACAGCACTGAGCTCATGCTAATAAAAGCCACGAACAGCTTTTTGGGGCAGTTGGTGGGATAACGGTATGGCATTCCCGTGATCAGAAGGTTGCCGACCGGTAAAGTTGCCACTGAGGTAACCCCAGCAAGGTACCGTCCCCAAGCACTGCTCCCCGGCCACTGCCCTTGTTAGCTGCCCACTGCTACTTCACGGATGGGTCAAACACAGAGGTCACATTTCGTTGTGGTGCACTGTGTGCTCACTTTTACCTTCACTTAAAAGCCAGAAACAGCTCAGTGCGTCTCGCCGCTCCTCACGACCCTCAGGTACACACACAGTCACCGATAATGTGCCATTCTTACAACGTCTGGATTTTATAATAATCGAAATAACCTATTTGTGAGTGACGATGTTGGTGTAGCACTGAGCCGAGCTACAGCAACACATCGGCTCTCACTTCACATAGCTGCAGAGTTCCTGGAATTCCTACAGACGTTTTATTGCGCTGAGGTCACACATTACAACATGTTCCATGAAACTTTGTGTGTGTGTTTGTAGGAGCCTGCAACACTAACACACACTCCTGCTGCATGTAGACAATGCTGAAAGTATGTGTGAGCACGAGAAGCATGCTACAGAGCCGGTACAGACATCTCCTCCACATTCAGCAGGTGGAGAAATATTCACACATACGTCAGCCACACAGACACGCTACTTTCTATTTTAATTTCCACCAATCAGGCCACGCTTCACTACATGCTGTACTTGCTTAACTATGTGACGAATAAAGAATCCTGAAGATTGAGAGGCTGTGGTTTGTGGAGTTTTATGGCAGATTAGCACCTCATTAGACACATTAAAGCTCGTTACTGGATAATGCCACATGGTGCTGTATTTAAGGTTCTTTTCTGAGAGAGTTTGATGCTAACAGAGCTGTGGTTTACTCAGAGGAACCAGCAGAAAGCAGAAGCCATTAGCCACATAGAAGATCAGTACTTCTGATCAGATGACAGACACTATACAGGACTGGGCAATATCACCTCAAATCAATAGTACGATTAATTGAACATTTTAACTCGATTTTGATTAATGAACAAGTATTTTGTTTTGGACTCAGTTCATTGACAACATCTGTAATATCAGTATTATTAAAACAAAAGAGTGCATATCTTTATGAATATAAGCCTGTGTCCACCAAACGTGTTTTGTTTTGCGCTGGCAGCGCCAATTTTTTCAATATAAATCCAATGAGTTCAGCACGCTAAGCGCCTTCAGCGGAAAAGAAGATGTCGGTGGAGACGGCTGTTTTATCACAGCGTTCAGCGCGCTTCAGGTTGAAATCTGTTCATCTTTTAGAACAGCGCTAGGCTCGTCAATGTCACTTCTCTCATGCTAGCCAATCAAAATCGAGGGAGGGGCGGGACATACACAGTCAAGAACACACTAACAACAATGGCAACGCATCTGGAGCAGCTGGAGCAGATAATTTTGGCTTTATTTAGACAGTTTAAATAAAAAGCTACAATGATGTGATCAAACCCCTAATGGGTTTTCCGGTTAAATAATCATGTTTGAAGCTGTAAAAATACACATCGCTCTCCATTTCCCTCTACACGACGTCACACACACAGCTCACTTCCACCCCTCCTAAAGGGTTAACACACACACACACACCTCAACACAGACAAAGCAGCCTGTCTTAAACACACACAGTCCGCATGAGGTAGTGCTAAAGCAGGCCCTCCGCCCAGGAAGTCTCCACACACACACAATGACATAATACACACACATGCACACATTGGTACAATCCACACACACACAGCTTTTTGAGAGCATAAGTGGGTCGCCCTGCAGCTCTAGAATGAAACTCTTTCACTCCATCACTAAAGGTCCTTTATCAGGGACACACCCAACTGCACACACACACACACACACACACACACACCCACCAATTACTTGGAGGCGTGAGCGGAGCTGGAGCTGTCGCTGGTTTACTAAGTGAGTGTGAGTGTGAGTGAGAGGAAACTGGAGGGTTCAGAGGCCAGTCTAATAGGAAGAGGCTGGAGTGAGAGGAGCGTGTGAGGAGGAAGGAGCTTCTCTATGCATTACAGCAGAGTGGGGAGGAAGAGAGAGAGAGAGAGAGAGAGTCTGCGTGTCCACTCCAGATGGATGTTAGTGTGTTCTCAGCCTTTTACACCAACCCACACTGATTGTTCTGCTTTTTCTGCCTGTGTGTCTACACTCCAAACCGTAGTACTCTGAAACGAACACCCTATCAGGAGCTGCTCTCTAAAAACTTTAAATCTTTAAAAACTGTGAACCAATAAAACTGTTATTGTTTTGTAAATGCTTCACAATTATCAAAGAAAGTGACCAAATATTTTTGTCCCTTTATGAACAATGGACTTTTTCAGTTTGAGCTCGTCTGAGTCTGCCTCGTCTGAGTCATGGACCTACGTGTCATTTACTGATAATCCTCTGTCCATCTACCTGTAAATCTACCCACAACCCAAAGCAGTAAAGCTCTGAGAGCTCCAGAGGAACTACAGTGTGAACAGAAACATGACTGAACTGAAGTGGAACAGAAAGAAAACGACTCCTATTTAAAAACCAGCTCGGAATGGGAACACAACAAGAACCAAGTCCCCGTTTCGTTGCTCCTTGTTTTAGACCACTTCTAGAGGAGTGAGCTGACTTGAGGACTAGACGTGAAAACACCCTTAAACGCCAAGCTTCACACTCGTCCCCATTCAGCTCTCAGCAGCTGCACACCACACACTCACCCGCTTCCTTACACACACACACACACACACACACACACTTCAAAGCCTCTGCTCTGTCTGCTCTTTCCACCAATCAGAGCCCAGACGTACGTGTGTGTGTTAGTGAGGGTTGAGAGGAGAGAGCAAGTCCATAACGCAGTCAGCTGTTACACACATGCAGGATAAAGGCTGAACACACTGAGCGCAGTCAGCCCTGTGTGTGTGTGTGTGTGTGTGTGTTTCTAGGAGTGCCAGTGTTTACCTAAAGGCTGCACTGTGAGCAGAGGCAAATCTGTGGTGACTGTTATCTGACTACAGTGAAATGTGGAGGTAGAGTCACACCTCCCTCTCCCTCTACCTCTGTGTGTGTGTGTTCTGTTGCCCAGTTTGCAGCCAGATGGAGATGCAGCTGAACGAGTAGTAGCCAATCAACACCGAAGCCTTGCTGTCACTCACTCCACACTCACACATGAGCACAGCGTGAAGCTCCGAGAAGGAGAGAGGAGAGTTTCAGCTGAGCTTGGTGTTTGTAAAATTCAACATTTTGACAGCAATTTTCTTTTTTATTTTGTTATCGGTCCTTTAACTAGCAATAATCAGTATCGATATTGGTCGACCTCTACTGTAAATTTCATGACAACACACAACACACTAGTACGGTTTTAAGGTGACACTACATCAGCACACACTGGGGAAAGTAGCAACAGAACTGTAGGATAGAAATCAACAGTATTTTGGAAAATAGCTGAAATAACTGTCATGACAGGTTACACGGCTTCTGGATGTTGGTTTGATTAACTTCCAACGGAAAACACTCCAAAAACATGGGACACAGCACACACATTTACATCTACATCATTTAGCAGACGTTCTTCTCCAGAGCAACTTTCATTTCCCTGATTTTAGGGAAAGTCTCCCTGCAGCAACTTAGGGCTAAGGGTCTTACTCAGGGACTCAGTGGTGGTAGTGCTGGAGGTAGGACTCAAACCCACAACCTTTCAGTCCAAAGGTGAGTATCCTCACCACTCGACCACCGCCAAACCCGACCGACAGGGTGATAGCTGTAGGAATGAGGACAGCCACGGTGAGTGTGACCGTGAGGTTTCCGCTGATGTTCAGAACTCAGGATGTGTGATAGCAAAAATGTTGTATGTTCAGCTGCTGAAGTCACACTGCACCGGGACTGTGCTTTTAGTCCCAGTGCTGTGAAGTTAAATGTGATGAAGCCCCATGACCTGCACTTTATTTTCAGGCTAATCCCCTCATCAGATCCCATTAGCTGCTGCTGAACGCTGGCATTGTAACTCAAACACACAGCTGAACACACCAACAGTACACCGTAAACATGGTTACAAAATTAAGTTAGGGAAAAAACGAGGAGTAAAGTGGATTCACACACTCTCTAGTAGCAGAAGTTGCTTTTAACGGCACAGTTGGTCAGTTTTCTTAAGAAAAAAAAGGATAGGCTGACGTGTGTGTGTGTGTGCGTGTGAGGGGAACTGCTGTCGTCAGTGTGAAGCTTCAGCTCAAACCAACACCACACGTCTACACATCTACACACTGCTTCTGATACAGCAGTTAGATGACTCCAGCAAAAAGAGGAAATCAGGACTTTACAGGGTGTGTTACAACAACACATTACACACACACACACACTTGCAGTGTTACACGCGAGAGGCTTCCCGGATGCTTACAGAACACATTTTCAGTACGGAAGTAAAATGTTACAATCTGGTTTCTCCCATCTCTCTGAGGAACATCAACGAAACTGTGTGAACTCTGTGTGTGTGTGTGTGTGTGTACATGCTCAAGACTTTTAGAGACAAATGTGAGACTCTGCACCTGCAGATTGGATGAAGACTTGCCTTCAGGGAAGAAATATGTCGTCCAAATTAGGTTGATACTATGGCATATGTTTTATTCATTACTGATTACGGTTTTAGAGGCAGTCACGTCCTTATTTAAGTACACTCATCATCCCAGCACTTTATTAATCTACCATAATATTCACATCTACAGTTGCTATTTATGTAAATCTCTATTTAGGATGAATATGTATTTGATACATTCTGTAATCTTTATAATCTGTAATTTGCAGTGTTTAGGAATGATGGTTTAACTACATGCTGTACTTGCATGTGTGTATGTGAATCTTCAATCTTAAATCATCTCCGGTAAATGCAGAAGTTACTACAACATCTCACTCTTCAACACACTGCTGCACAAACCTACACACAGCCACACAGCCCACAGGAGCACAGGAAATTACACACACTCATCATCTCGCAAGAAGAGGACTTCTGCAGCCGTATGCAAGAGTGCATAAAAATAATCTAAATACCCAACGTGTGCAAGATTACTAGTTCTGAATGTCAGTATTGATTCGTGCTTGATGAATTGCCCAGCCCTACCCTAACCGCAACCCAGCGGTGATGACGAGCAGCTCCAGCCTGACCTTTTTATCCCTCGCGTTCCCCGACAGCACAGCCGGAGGAAAATAGAAGTGAAAGATGAGCTGATGCAAACCTCATAACCAAACTCACCCCAGCGGTGTGTCGGAGAGAGCAGCCTGGAGCAGGGCAATATCACCTCACATCAAGATCAATATTTCACCCACGTTAATATAAACGAAGAGGTATCTACTTTTGGGTTGTTGGTCCTCACAGTTCACTGAAAAGGTTTGCTCTGTAAATACAGTTTGCTTCACTACTAAAGCTGGGATACTGTTTCTAATGTACGAGTGCATATCTTTATGATGTTAAAACAAGTGAAGAAAACACACACAGATGTAGTGCAGACTAGACGGGACGGAGAGTCACATGACAACGCACACACACACACACTAGTATGTTTTTAAGTAGACACTACATCAACACACACCAGGAAAATTATGTGAAAAACTCTCTTTCAGCTACGTTTTAAGATCATTTTAAAAAGACTCAATTTAACCATTAATTAGAAGTTGTGAATATTTTGGTCAATTTTTGATTTATTGACCAGCCTTCTGATGAGTGCTGATGAGTGTTTAGCAATCAGAGTTGAACGCCGCCAGCAGCAGCGCTACACCCAACGCCAGCTCCCTCCTCTCTCCTCCTCCACACACTCACCACTCCCCATCCCATCATTACCGCCAGGATAAATGTAAGTTTTGGTGTAAACACGTCGACAAGCCGCAGTGGGTGGCCCGCTTTCACAGACTCCTCCTTCACACACTTAACTCAGCCTCGATCATTTGAATGCTGCTGGATAACGTGCTTAAAGAAGAAGCAGAACTGAAGAAGTACTGGGGAGAGATTAAGAGAAGACACATGCAGGCCTCGTTTAAATTCCTTCACTCTCGGCCACATTACTGCACTGGGTGGAGTTTGACTTTAAGTAGATAACAATGCATCAGATCTAATAGCTTTCATTCCTGCCATGTAAACAGGGCTCAGAGGCGTAAACATGCTCCAAAATGATCAGCTTTACTTTCACCAAGTCCATGAGGTGAAACATGTGGAGTAGGTGCAGCAGTGTTAAAAACCTCCTCCATGTGGAGCTGTAAGGACTTTAATTCCTCAGTGCTGCATGAGCAGTTAAACACAGTTAGACGTGTTAAAAAAATTCCACCTTTAAAGGGAACTCAAACAAGCAGAACTCCCAGCGCTCCAGATGGAATATTACAGGCTAGTGTGGAGGTGAGCTGTCGGGAGCCGCTTCCTCTCTAGCGTGCTGATCTTCGCTTGCTATTTATAATAATTAACCTCGTTTGGGCTTCATATCTACACACTAATCGAGCAGCATTCAAATGCTCATTAAACCACACGCAGAGTTGCACAGGTGAGAAAGAGAGCAGCACATGGAAATAGAGAGGATAAGGTGGAGAACGGATTTGCATTTCTGTCGAGGAAGAAGGTGCGCGAGTGCAGCACGGCGGCGACACACCGCACCGCTGCTGCTGCTGCTGGGACAACACTGTGCTAAGGAAGGTCAGCTTTCTGGTTCTGCACCGTGCTGCAGGGGTGGGTGTTTCTACTGGAGGTAAAAGTCATCATAGCAGCACAACGAGCCCCAAGCAGCGGCAGCTCTACATTCCCCAACGCGCAGCGAGCACACGCTGCAGACGCCAACACACTCTCACCTGCCCCATTCATTCACTTCTCCACATTAAAACCAAAAAGCCAACCCCTAAACACACTTTGATTTTGGTTTTGTATCGAATGGAAGCAGCGAGACTCGACAGTGACCGTTACACGCAGAAGGCTGTAATCACAGATGAAGAAGTGTTGCCCACCTACTACCAAAAACCAAAAGCAAGCTCCTCACTCTGATGAGCAGCACTGTGCTAAAATAAAAAATATTTCACTACGGCTTTTTCTGGAGAAGTAGAAGAGTAGCTCTCCGTAAAAAACATCAATGTGTAAATTGCTATTCTATGTGACACTGTATTTATATTTTTTATTCAGCTTTTACTTAAGTGCCTTATCTGTTTAAACTGTAGAAACAGGAGCCATGACATCTCATCTTTGACTTGACTTTGATATACGGTATATATGCGCGCACGCACACACACGCGCGCAAGCACGCACGCACACACACACGCACACACTAGATGTATATAATTCTATAGCTAATCCTAACCCTAACCTCAGTAGCCAAGTGCACATCTTTTACCTCTTTTAGTTTCTCAAATAAAACAAGCGCATTTTCTATAAAGGCATTTCTCCTCATGGGGACCTCTCAAATGTCCCCACAAAGCCAAAAAAAACGAATACAATTGATTTTAGGGGACAAAACGGCCCAAAAAGTTCCCCAAAACGCATAAAAACATGGTACACAAACACACACCTTTTTCGTTTTTCATTTGAACACAAAATGAACTAATTTAAAAAATGACATTTGCTCCATTTTGGCTCTGGAAACAAATATTGAAAGAAGACATATTTTTAGGTTTTGGTTTTAATTTGAAAGAGGAATGAATAAACGCTACATGGATTAAGCATCAGGGAGGATGTGTCACGTGGTGTAGAAATGTGTGTAACAGTCGCGCAATCAGCTTGAACAAAAGTGAACGAGATGATGCTGACGCTGTCGGTTTTCTCACACAAACTCTGCTGCTAAAACAATCGACATGTAGAATGTTTAAAGACGGTACGGAACTGGAACTCCGTCATGCAGTGGGTAGCGGCATTTTTGCTCAACAGGAATGAGCCAAATGATTAGTAAAGATCAAGTTACTAAAATAAACATGAAGCATGAAGGAAGTGGGCTTAATATGATCATTTATTAATTATCAAGAGGGCTACACTGTCTGCCGTTTGCAATGCTCTTTAACCCACACACACACACACAAACACACAAACACACACCGGAACCAGTCTCTATGACAACCAAGGGTTTCTATGGTAACAGCGCACGATACGAAAAATCAACAGAATGAGTCACTTCCTCTTGCACACAGTGTGTGTGTGTGTCTGTAACTCCAGCATTAATACGGTCAGTCCAGACAGAGCTCAGCAGCTGCCTGAAGCTTCCACAATTGCTGAGAAATCTCGCACCGTGCATTACTAACATTATACACACACAACACAACAGGCTGGGCCATTACTCAAAAATAAATTTAAAAACCCCCGGGATATGTTCCAGTCCCTCTGCGACCATTTTGTATTAAGCGGTTCGGATAATGAATGAATGAACCTCTGTGTTTCCTTCCGTTACTTCAACATCACAAAGATATGCACTCTTTCATTAGAAACAATATCCCAGCTTTAATATTAAGCATATTTACAGTACAATGAGGACAAAAACAAATAAAACCCTGAAAACCAAATTGTCCATTAATCGTAATGGAGGTTGAATTTATCGTGACATTGGTTTAAGGTTGTATCGTCCAACTCTAGCCCACAACTTAATATGCGAGTCAGGAGAACATACGCTGCTGCTGCTCTACATAGTTGTGTAGTGAGTTTATCCCATTATCCAGTAAATTAGACACAGTAACTTTCACCATCAGCTCCTCCAACCACTGCACTCCTAATCTGCACACTGACGCCTCATGGTGTGGAGGAGTGCGACTTCAAAACACTACAACAGCACTGAGCAGCACGGGGAGTTTTATAATCTAATCCCAGTGTCCCGCTCAGACACCAATCCATTATGTAAAAGAGAATAAATCAACCCGAATCTACATACGGCAGGACTACTCATCTCACAAGAGCATACACTTCATACAGAACTACAGTATGCTGCTTAATTGATGGCGCATTTGTTCATTCATTTTTCACATTAAACTCAAATTACTTCATTGTTTTTCTATCATTTGTTTCCAAAACCAAAATAAAAAGACATAACGTGGTGTTTTCTGATTTTCCATTTTACACTCAAATGAAAAATGTAAAAAAAAAATTAAAATAAAACATGCACTCATATTCAATTCAGTTTTTTCATTAGGAACAAGTCACCTGGAAATGACCGTTACAAGATGATCATTATATACATATATAGCCATAAATTGCCATGAAGATGGAGAGCTTCACTGTGTTCCTTGGCAGTTAGTGTTACTCTTCTTCGTCTTTGATCTATTTTAGTCTTCTGCAGGGAAGTCACTTCTGGATCACAACGCTTGTAATCAGTAAGAAAATGGAGTGTGCAATTATCATTTCTTTTTGAGAGCAAAATTGGAAATCAGAAAACAGCATTATTTGTTTTTTTATCCACATTTGGTTTTAGTGTGAAAACCGAATTAGCAAACGACACACTGCTTGTTGCTTAATTACTGTTGCCAAAAAGTTACTGAGTGAAAATGGCTTTACAACTGAAGAGTTCCTCCACACTAAGTGAGTTGGGACCACTCTACTGCTCCTGCAGTGCAGCTGGTATACAGTGATACCATGTGGCGAGGTATTCCTACCGTTTGGCCTCTTCCAGGTGGCACAGGTACTCGTAGGCCATGTTCTGCTGCCGCCGCTCGTCCATCTCCTCGGCCGTCAGACGCTCCACGCCGTCCAGCACGGCTACCGGAGAAAACACACACACATAGTTTCCCACGATGAGCAACAGCTCTCACTTCAGGTCTCATTTTCATTTTGTTCTGCAGGTCGACCTGAACGTCCCCAGACTTGTCTGAAGCGAGCGGTTTGCTGTGTGTGAGTGGGACGGAGCAGTTTTGTGAGGCGAGTGAGGATTGTGCAACTTGGCTGTAGCTCCTGACTTTCAGTTTTGCCATACTGAAGTGATTTAAGAGGCCTGAAGTCATGTGTGGAACGTCCTCTCACCCATTCCAAAACAAAAGACGCATTTAATCAGAACAAACTTGGGAAAGAAACATTTTTCCAAAAGCTACTTTAGGAAACTAGCTGAAGAATGAGGAACAGAAGATAAAATGGAAACATTTTACTGGCAACAAGAGCATGATACTAAAAAATATCCAAAGAACAAAGAGCTTCAGACGTCTACCCTCACACGTCACCTCTACTGGGGTACGTGACATTAACAATGACTCAGTAATGCATTATTTTTAGTCTGTCCTTATATTATCTCCATATTTAACAGCTAGCCAATACACTCCACTCCACCCAGCGGATCTACTGCCACACACACAACTCAACTAGTGTTTATACCCATAAATAAAGTAATCTAACAGTAAATGTATTGCTATAATCCCCCACATAAGCAGTGTGTGTTTGCCCCAGGAAAATGTGGACATTACCACCATCTTAGTTACAAAAGAGGGAAAATCAGACACCAAAAGAGTCTTGGCAAGGGTCCACATAAGCGCCACATTTGCCTACGTTTATCTTTAAGAACTACTGACTGTAACCTGCTCACATCACATGCAAATCATGCAGTTTATCTCTCAAGTGTGTGTTGGAAAGGCAGGACACCAGAATACATAACTGTAAGAGAGAGAAAGTAGGGAGAATGAGCGAGAACTGTGAGGAGTGTGTATGTACGTATGTGGTTGTAAATCACTAGTTTCACTACTATACCATATTATAACGATTCAGATAAAGTCTGCTACGATACAATTTGGATTTGATTCAGTTCAGTTGTGAGAGTCTGAAATGAGAATGTCATATGCTGATTTAACAGCACACTTCTATTCATACCAAATCACAAAAAAGTGACTCAAATATCACTTGACCTTTTTATTCCTGAGCTCAACCATACATTTACATGTATTTTCTTGTAATAAAATAGAGCTTCTGTTCAATATAAAGTGTAGCAACAGTATGTTTGAAATCTGAATCTTATTTTAGGTCAATGCTGTGGGCTCGTTGATGTATCGGTACACCACTAATGTGTGTAAAGGTTAGTTAGGGTTAGTTTTGTATGTATAGAGGTTAATTTTGTGTGTGTGTGTGTGTGTGTGTTGAGGTTAGTTAGGGTGTGTGTCTCTTCTACTCCCTTCTCTCCTCGTTTATGACCGTTTTCTCCAGTAAAACGGTCAGAGTGCTGCTGTTTGTTTTGTGGTAACTGATATCTACCTGAGAGACGTGTACAATCACACACCACGTCGGTGGAAGTGGAAATTTAAAAAAAAATAAACGGTTTCTTTATAAAAGTGCTCCAAGCTGTAAGGAAAGCTGACGGTAAGGTTATTTCTGACTGAAAGTTGTTGTTAATTTCATCCTTTCTGCAGATTATTACACAAGCTGTGGGCTGGTCTCAGGTTGAGGGAGCAACTGCAGATCCGCCATCAACACGACGACACTGAGCTGAGAGGCTTCATAAATACAACTTTACCTCGCTCTTTTATTACTCTGCTTTTTAACCAAGACGTCTTCGGGTTCAACATAATCTTGAACTTTTCCTCTCATCAAGCAGAGGAGACTTGAGGCTCGTAAATCCCGTACTAAAGTGAGAGACTTTTTACGGGGGTTTTCTCCCGCGGTCTCGGCACTGAGCGCGTCTTCAGACAGCTGCAGATTAACGCGGAAGTGTCTCAACACGCAGCTTCACCACTAACTACACCTCAAACTACACAAACTACACTAACAAGACAAAATATCCCTTCAAGCACCCCTCCAGCTACACTAACTCCTCGAACTACACTAACAAGACAAAATACATCTTTAAGTACACCTCAAACTACATACGAACTACACACCCAACTACACCTCAAACTATACTTCAATCTAGACTAGCTCCACCTCAAACTACAACAACTACACCCCAAACTATACTAACTAACTGTACCTCAAACTAGACTACCTACGCACTCAAATATACCAGGTGCAACTTTAACTACATTAACTCCATAAACTACAACAACTCTGCCCATCACGCCTTCTACAGACTCCACGATGCGGGTCCGGGCTGCTGGGGTCTGTGAACGCGGTGAGGAATCGAACCCTCGAACTGCAGCTGTAAGCGCCTGTAGAGAGGAAAGGAGAAAAGAGAGGAGAGGACGGAGGTTTTCTACTTACAGCCGTATCGCGGCCTCATCGCGTCTGCTTCGTCAGAACTTGACATTTTCTCTAGAAGTTACAGTAAAATCCTCGACTGTTTTCTGTGTGGTCTCTCTATCGCTATCTTTCTCTCTCTATCTGTCTCTCTCTCTCTCTCTTCTGACGTGCGTGTCCGCTCCGGGCTGCAGCAGCGCCTTTGGGCCCGGTCCGTCCTCCAGCACACACTCGCCACTCCGTTTTTTGGTGAAATGTCTCCGGTGTGAAGGGTGTGTTTCTGCCCCAAACCCTCAGCTATGTGCTGCTCCAGGAAACTCCCCGAGACGCGGCCTGCAGCTGCAGCCCCCCCTGCCGGACCACACCGCTAACAACACGGCAGCGGCGCGGCGCACTCACGCTAGATCAGCAGACGTTTGGGAGAGAGGACTCAATATCTATACCACCTGAAATAAACTGTGTTAGGCACAGAGGTGGAAAGAGTACTGAAAATTTGTACTCAAGTACAAGTACTGTTACACTGGTTAAAATGTACTCAATTACAAGTAAAAGTACTGGTGTTAAAAAAATACTTGAGTAAAAGTACAAACTACTCCTCAAAAACTACTCAGAGTATTAATTACTTTTTAACCGATGGATGTTTTATTGCGTCGTCAATAGCAGGCATTCGATTCGATTCACCAGTCTAAAATATCTACATTCAAAGCACATTTCTCAGATGAACAAGGTATAGAATGGCAATTTGTTTTGTAAATGAATGTAGATATAAAGCAGGAATTTTGTTTGTTAAAACAATGACAAAAATGTTTTTGAACATGCATAGAACAGTTTAAACTTTTCCCAGTACACTGCGAACAACAGGCAGCGGGCACTCGTCCTTCGTCTTTTCTCCATCATTTTCACGGTTGACTGTGTTGTCTTCTGTCTCCATTTTGGCTTCTTTTTCTCCAAATCTTCAGTCTATAAATTAGTTTGTACTCCGCTGTGTGGTACCTCCAGACACCTGTGCCTGCTGCTGCAGCGGAGTTAATTCTTTGCTTACGTTATAGATTAATTGGCGCGGTCGCGATTGCACAGCCTTATTGGCTGCAAAGATGCAGATGAAAGGTTTGAATATTAATTCAAATTGTGGGCATACTCAGTAGCGACTTTTGATTTTATAAGTAGCGAAGTAGATTACATGGTGTAAATTGTACTCAAGTATGAGTAAAATTACACACTTGAAAAACTACTCATAAAAGTACAAGTACCCCAAAAAACGACTTAATTACAGTAACGTGAGTATTTGTAATTCGTTACTTCCACCCCTGGTTAGGCAAGTTCCAAAATGCAATACATTATAGACATTACACGACTCCTGCATTACTTAAAGGTGAAAAGTGAAAAAGTGAGTGATTATTTGTCACTGTGAACACAACACAGCACAGCATGCGGGTATTTTTTATTTATTTATTATGAATTTAAAAAACATTTTTACAAAACCAATTAATTAAAATTCAGAAATAAAAAGACATATGGCATATTTTTTAAATCTCTCTCTTCCCCTCAGGTGGGTGGGCTAGGCTTGTGATTCCCCCCATAGAGCCAGACCCGATTAGAACATATGATCAGAGTTAAAGCCTCCTTTCTGTACGAATAAGTGAAAACATGATAGTCACACTACTAATCTTAGGTCTGGTGTTCTTGAAAAACTGGTTGTTTTTCCACCTCTTAACTGTCCAATAGCGTTCCACGCGGGATGATGAAGAGCAGATAAACCCAGCTCGGCCTGTAGGACTGTTTTATGACACAAAGTAGCCTACACTGAGCTTAAAGAGATGAACAACTTAAAGCACAGCAAAATACAACTGTATTTTGTTGCATATCTTAGATTTCAGAAAGTGGAAACAGGAAAAAATATGACGGTTCTTACAGTAAATATTGTAATAAAAAACATACGGTAAATATGACATTCAGCTATATGTGCAATGTACGGTAAAAGAACCAGTGCAATCAATAACTGGCAGTACATTCAAAACCAAACAATATAAAATAGTAATGACAGTAATTCAAAGATTTGCAGCACGCCTAAAGTAATTTTAGTTTTCTTAGCTGCTGAAGTGAATGTTGACTGTTTTGAACAGAGCATCTGAATTCTTGCAAAAATTGTTGCAATTGCACAGTAGCCTATTTTACTTGCAGTGAATATTGACTGAGAGGTGTTTATGAATTTTGGAAGAAGTTGTCACTGAATGCATTTAGGATGAAAGCAATGTTAAAGTTTTCTCTGTTTAGCTCACACAGTGTATGTGGATTTGGTGAATGTGTGAAGTATTTTGATAAAGTAAACATGGTATTTAGAGTATTCTTGGTATTCTTTATTTTACTTTCTGTTTAGTTTGTGCCTTTCTAAAATGCAAAGAGTCCACCTTGGATATTTAGGCGCTTTTGGTTTCATAAAGACTGTTTTGTTGCAGACAACTGTATCATTTGTTAGTGCTGCAGAGTCTATAGCATAAAGGTTATTGATGGAACCCTGGACCCCGTCTAACGGAGTTTTTATGAGCCTTCCTCTGTGTGTGAGTGTGATGAAGATGAACCCGCCTGTTAGCTCCTCCCCTGCACATGAAAGCCACGCCCCGGTGGGTGGAGCTTGTGTCCGTATAAGAGGTGCTGTAGGTCCGGTTCGGGTTCGGCTCCAGCACCATGGTAACCAGCACGCTCCTCCCCACGCTCGTGCTGCTCGCGCTCACCTGCAGCGCTCTCCCTGCTGCCCGGGAGTCACCCGAACCAGAACCAGAACCCGAACCCGGGACCGACACCGAGCTGGTGAGTTGTGGGTTTGGTGTGGATTTGTGATCTTAGAGATTTGCTGCTCAGCTACTACAATAAAAGCTGATGCATTACTTCTCTAACTGAGCAGTCCAGCTGCCTTAAATCACATAATCTGTGGTAGTATATAAATCTAATGGAGTACAAGTGAGTCATGTGTTCGTTAACTTAGCTAAAAATATTAAGTATATTGCACACATTTTTTAAGTGAGTCAGTGCAACTAACTTGTGTTACATCGCATTTACCAAATTTCCATGATGCAAAAATCAAAGTACACTCAAATCTATTGAATTAGTCCTGGAGTTAATACAAAAATTCAATTCTGAGTTGCACCAAAATTCAGTTTCCTCATGAAGATGAATGAAATGAATTTTTGTGGAGTGTATTAACATCAACTTAATTCTTTTATTAAGATCACGAATAGAGTTAACAGTGTTGAGTGGAGCTGACAGTTATGCAGAAAAGAGTGCAGTGCTGTCTGCAAACCTCTTCAGTAGACCTCTCTCTTCAATAAGCACCAGGAGGATCCACTACTCACACCTACTTACTTATTATATCTTCAGAAAATTGAGACCTTTCCTATTGTCCTCTTGTTGTCTGTTCATTAACTTCTGACATTTTCTTGGACAGGGTTTGTAAGGGTGTGTAACTCAGTTGAACAGCAGCTGTTGATTTAAGTTGACTTTAGTCAGGTTTGAAGAGCAGATGTGGACTACAAAACGCAGATGTGTGTTGCTCTGCATAAGAGCATCTGCTAAATGTCGTGAATCTAAGTGTAGCTGCTGCTGTTTGCAGGTGGAGGCTGTGGAGCAACTTCTGGAGAAGATCCGTAGCGAGCTGCCTGAGAAGCGTGCCATCCCCAGGGTCAGACTGCTGCTGCTGCTGTGGTTGTGTTGTTGTGGTGCTTGTGGTGATCGTGTTGTGGTTGTTTTACTATGATTTCTGCATCCAATCAGAAGCAGAATTAAATTTATTACCAAGTTTCTTTTCACATACAGGGGATTTGATTTGGTTGTTGGTGCTACAGCGGATGAGATTAAAATAATTAAAATACAATAAAAGATAATAATATAAATAAAAGGATAGTGCAATAGGGATCTAATAATGTACAGTTGAAAAAAAGACTAATGTAAAGACAGTGCTGCAAGCCGTACAGTAAGATACAGAATTTGCATCAATAGGTTACAGAATGAGACATAAATCATAATGAGAATGTGCTGCAAGTAGAGGATGCATGCAAATCTAAATAAATTTAAATAAATAAATAAATAACTGTACATTATGTAGGTAAAGCATGACTTGATTATAAAGGTGTTTAAAAACACAGCACGTAGAGCAGATGTAGTAATATTACAGGATGGGAGATGAGGGTCAGTGGGGGTCTCTGGCCGTATTGATGTGGGACAGACTGGCCTTGTGTTGTGAGGTTTTGGTTTTAATAAACCACCACCTCCTGTCAAAAGGGAAAGACTGAAGGAGTTTGTGTTCAGGGTGAGAGAAGTCAGACACGTCCAGTTCCAGTTCTTCTCCAAACTGCTGTGTTAAAACCACTTTTAATAAACTGTGATTGTGAGACATCTCTCTTTCTCCTGCAGTGTGCAGTTGGGGGCCGCTGTGCCATGAGGCTGGGTCCCCGCTTCGGGCCTCTGTGTGAGTGTGGAGGAGGCTCTTACTGTAACTCCTTCCTGCTGAAGTGCATCTGAGACGCCTGCACGGAGCAGCCTGCATGATGATGAATGATGCCTTAACTTCTGGGGGCTTGGGGTTCAGTAAGCATGGGTTATTTTATTTTGTAACGTTTTATTTTTAATAATTACGTCTTCCTCATGTCTTCTTATGTCCTCTATGTTTCTTAACATCTTGTTTCATGTTTCATGTAATATTGCACAAAGCAAAAGTACTAAACCTGTAACAATAACATGAATCTCTGTCTGCCTTTTCCTTTTTGTGCTAAATTAAATTTGGATTATTCAGTGAAATTGAGAAAGTGTGTTAAACATACCGCAGAGTTCACTAGTTCTGTCATGTGCAGGATTTTTGTTGTTGTTGTGAGTTCAAATATCAAACTACTCCATCACTGAAGCCTGTCTAGAACAGGAGCAAGGAATAATTGAAGATATTTGACAACGTGTCAGCAAAAAGAATGAGAAACCTGCATTAAGGGTTCTTTAGCATTTTCTGTCTCTTGGTGCTTCATGTTAAAACCTAATGAACAATGTAAAAAGTGGGTGGAGTGTAATATATAAGCACCTCAATCTCCTGAGCTCTGCCTCCATCACCGTTTAACAGCCTTTACTTTCTCTCTCCCAGTGATCTGTTAATGGTTCTTCATCCGAGCTTTGCTGTAGCCTGAATGGCACTTTAGTTTAGGAGAAGCTGCTGGTTTCCATTATTAATGCAGAGAGGTTATTATTCCCACAAAATCTCCTTCCAGAGCTGCTGACACAGGACACGGAACGACCAGAACGCTGAGTCTGTCAGCAAATAAATTGAGAAATACACCTTAATGTTCATAAAGTGCTTCTGTGTTAAAACATAATGCTAACATAATAATCTGTAGTGTTGACCTCTGCTTTGGTCAGGGTTAAAGAAGTGACCTCAGACAACAGTCCAGAGATCTCAGGTTTAAAGTGGCACCGTGCTGGAGTCAAGATCCAAGGGACAGATCCTATAAAACTAGAGAAACACACAGAAACACATGAGAGCTCATATTAAAAACAGCCACCAATTTATCCAGTTTAACTCAGGAATAAGTGAATGCACCACAACCAAATGTGACCTCTGCATTTGACCCATCTGTGAAGAAGCAGAGGGCAGCTCCTTTGCTTGGGGACGGTACCTTGCTCATGAATACCTCGGTGATATCTTTACCAGTCAGGGACTTGAACCAGCGACCTTCCAGTCATGGGGACAACTCCCTACCGTTACGCTACCAACTGGTCAAACTCACATACTCAGTTTATCACACACAGCTTTACACTCCCTACATGCGGTGCTGATGATTTCAGTATTCACATTCACATATTCATATGGTTCAGTGGTTAGCACTGTTGCCTCACAGCAATAAGGTCCTGGGTTCGATTACCCGGTCGGTCGTAGGGTCTTTCTGTGTGGAGTTTCTCCCCGTGTTTGTGTGGGCTTTCTCTGGGTGCTCCGGTTTCCTCCCACAGTCCAAAAGCATGCAATATAGGTTTATTGGCGTCTCTAAGTGAGAGTGTGAGTGTGTGTGTGCCCTGCGGTGTGTTGGGGCCTGCCCAGGGTTGGTCCCCACCAGGGTTGGTCCCTCCACCATGACCCTGGTTGGGATTAAGCGGTTTGGATAATGAATGAATGAATATATATAGACCCTTAGCAACACCCTTAATCCCAGAGCTGCTGCAGGAAGACGATCCCTGTAATTAGGAAATAAAAAAAATATTTTCACAGCTTCATCAAGAGTTAACAGTTCGGCAGATCTGAAAAATGAGTGGCCTGAAGTCCTGTGGGAAATGTGCTGTAGGAATTGAGAGTTCAATTTCCTCACATTATGAATGGAAGTTCAGCGCTCTGCCCAGTGGGAAACACTCACCATCTCATTGTAAAATCAACCACAGGAAAAAGAGCTGCAAACAAACCACAACCCAAAGAGATGTGCGTCTGATGTGAGATGTGACCATATATTCAGCACACATTTATTAGTCGGTAAACCAGGAATTGAGTGTTTTAAACCTCCCTGTGGTCTGCCTGCCTTCAGGAGCCGATACCATCGATTCCAAACTCTCATCTCACACCAGCAATAACCCCACATCAACACGGTGCTGCATCTCTCCACACCAGCGTCTCTTCGTGGTGCTTTCTCACAGAGAGACGTGCATAATGACCATTACACTGGGCGTACTCTTCGCACTTATCAGCCTAAACCCCAGGGACTGATACTGCTGGTTATAAATGACTTTACACACCGCAGGGCAGAAACACACTCGCCCTCCTAATCACTTCACGTAACACTCACCATAAAAACAGGAAATTACAAGCCATTAAAGCCCTCAGAGTCAGCAGCAGCTCTGATGCGTTATTTAGGAGTTAAACAGAGTTTGAGAGCCACATTGTGTCTCACATTGTGAGCTGATCAGTCATTCACCTTTAAAAAGTAATTATCTTCTGTATCAAGGCTAGCATTTATCAGATGAGGAATATCACCAAGTTAAAGTTTCTTTTTCCTCAAAAGCATCAAGATACAGTCATACAATTCTTTCAGAACCAGAATGAAGTTACATTGTTACATGTAAGGAATTTGCTTTGGTGGTTGGTGCAGTTGCGATTTAAAGGTTTTAAAAAATAAAATGCAATAAATGAATAGAATAGAGCAGCAGCCAGATTTTTAACTAGCATGGGAGAAGGGTTCACGCCTCGCCCGTGTTGGTCTCCATTCACTAGCTTCAGAAGTTCAGAATTCATTTTTAAGTTTGTATGTTTTAAGGCTGCGCCACAAACTCCTGCTGACAGCCCAGTTGCTGCTACAAGACTTTGGGATGAGCTTTGCATGGTGCTCTAAGTGACTGAAACCTTGTGTTTGTGAATTTTAAGTGAATTTAAGTGTGTGATAATATGTGATTGTGAACACAGCACAGCATACAGTGCATCACACTGAAATGTGAGCTCTGCGTTTGACCCATCCGTGAAGGAGCAGTGGACAGCTTTTTGGCAGCGTCCAGGGAGCAGTGCTTGGGTATGGTACCTTGCTAATGAGTAGCTCAGTGGTGCCTTTACTGAGGGGGTGATGTTACTCTTTTCTCCTAATCTCTCCATCGAGGCTGTTCCTGTAATTAGGAGATGGAAGTTGCTCTGGAATGAGAGTGGTTGTAGTTTGTTTTACTGTCTAAGTTGTCCTGCATATTGCTCCAAACTACTGCTTTATAAATGTGCTTTATGAATAAATTTGACCTGACTTGACTGAACAAAGGGCAGTTTGCCTGGGGGTAGATGCCCTCTGGAAACCCCCAGCTCTACGTTACCTCTAAATGCCTCCTTACATTACAGCTCACTGGGCCGATGTGTGACGATGGTGTGCCAGCTCCTTCTCTCCCTCTTTCCTGATCAAGCATGTTTTAATCTCACATTTGAACACTAGTAGAAACCCACTTACCCACCCACAGTCTAATTAGCAGAGCGCCCCTACTGCCAGCATGGAGACGCCGGAACTCTAAGTTAACATCTGTGGCTCTAAACACTGTGTTGGTTTCACACTTCACAATCCATTGATCATGTACAATCACGTGTAAACTAATGTAGATTTTAACATGCACATGCGAACCTGTAATTCCCGTAAAATAATGAAAATGGTTCACATCCCTCCAATGAGTGTTAGTTGAGAGGAGAGTGCGATGAGAGCTGCTGACATATTGATCACTGCAGCTGTAATTACTCCCTTAAGAGCCACTTGTGCATAATTTAGATGCTCTTCTAATGAAAACCACACAAACAGACTGGAGTCGATTCTCAGTCAGCACTGGGTTTGTTATAACCACAAGCCCACTTGCTCCACCCACTTCCACCTCAGCTCCGCCTCTCTGCTGGGTTTTACGACTGCTGCAGACACTCAGTATTACTGGATGTTTGCATGTAGTCACTGTTTCTCTGTAGCTTGTAGTGTAGTAACTACTTTATTAAAACAGCAGCTTTTTACACTGTTTTCACCAGATTCTGACATTCACCAGTGTTCTTATTGAGATTTGGTCAGAACAGAACTACAAACGGTGACGAGCAGTCATATGCAGATTTTATAACAGATCTCTTAGTGCAGGTGGTGGCCTAGTGGTTAGGATACTTGCCTTTGGGCCAAGAGGTTGTGGGTTTGAGGTCTACCTCCAGCACTACCACCACTGACCACCTAAGTAACCCCCTTAACCCCAAGTTGCTGCAGGGAGACTGTTCTTGAAATTATGAAAATGGAAGTCACTCCGGATAAGAGCATGTGATAAATGCTGTAAATATAAAACTTATTGTTGTTGTCGATTGGGTTTTCTACAGTTCTACAGTACAATATTATGCTATTCAAATATAATAGCTTTCTTTAGAACACATTTAAGCAAAAAATGTAAAATACTGGTGAATGAAGCCCAATATCTTTAACTAATTAAGCTCATTATGCAACCAAACTCGTCTGATCGTTCTCTGCTGATTGGGTCTGATTTCTGTGTGTTTGGTCCTGCAGGGTTTCTTGGAAAACTGCTTATTATTTCAAGTGTGTTCTGCCGTGAGCAGTCTGCTGTTCATCTTCGCTCTCAACAGCTGTAATTACACTCTGCATTATTAATATGCTTAATAAGCAGTTAGCAAACTTAATGAACATCAGACAGCAATGCATCATGGGAGTCTGAAATTTAACCATGTTTAATGTTAATGAGCAACAGTCTTATTTGTTAAAATGTTCCATAACACATAACAGCAGCAAATCTCATAATATTTAAAGAGGTGCTCTGGTCATATAAAAAGAAAACTGGCAATATTTCGTTTTCACCAGAGAAGATTTTCTGTTGGCATTATCCCTCATATCTGCTTTAATCACCAGTGGGATTCCAGACTTTTTCCTTTTGTTCTTTTTAAATCAGTATTTTATTTCCACCACATATCTTTTATGTGTTCCTTCCTGTTTTGAGCATATGCGCTTTGGGAGGCTTGCACTTTGTGTCTTATGAAAATGATCCATCAGCAGACAAACTAGAGCAGAAATATTTACCGTGCCGGCAGAAATCCTGGGTAAATATTACAACACAAATGTGGTAATAAACTCATTAAGTCCTCTGTATGCACTGTAGTGCTCTAAACAGTGAGTGATTATTTGTCATTGGGAACACAGCACACAGTGCACTACAACCGCATGTGAGCTCTGCATGTGACCTATCTGTGAAGGAGCAGTGGGCAGCTAACATGGGCAGCACCCGTGTAGCAGTGCTTGGGGTCGGTACCTTGCTCAATGATACCTTTACTGGGCCAACTCCCTAACCATTACACTACCAACGGCCCGAGTAAACCCAGACCAAACAGCAGTGACACTTTACTGAGTGGAGGTGATGAAGAGCTCATAATGACAAATACACAGAAACAAAACACGAACCCAAAACACTTCCACAGAGACAACAGCAACACAAAGACACTGGGCTGAAGCGCTGTTTCACTAGACAAATAAACTCTTTATCTTTTCTCACAGCCATGTTTCCTTTTCACAGCCACATCTGGGCTCTTTTGTTGGTTTGTCTTCATCATTTATTAATGTACTTGTTTGTGGTGCTGCAGAATCTGTTTTTCATCACTCTGCTGCCACACTGTGGCTGACCCACCATCCTGCATCTCATCCCTCATGGAAAATATTTCTAGAACAGCTGATAGAAAACACACTCCTCATCTAGAGCCTTCTGGAATTAATTAACTCATTAATCTTACAAATGTTTTGTTTCCCAAAATTAATGTGGGTGTAAATCAGCTGTTGTCTGATGGGGGAGTTGGTAGTGTAACAGTTAGAGAGTTAGCCCCATAATCGGTGGGTCGCCCATTTCAAGTCCAGGACTGGTAAAGGTACCACTGAGGTACTCATGAGCAAGGTAGTGTCCCCAAGCACTGCTACATGTGCTGTCCATGTTAGCTGCCCACTGCTCCATCATCTAATGAATCAAATGCAGAACTCTCATTTGGTTGTGTCACTTTAAACATGTCATTCATTTTTTGCTTACAGTAAAGTGTTGTAGTTGTTACACATCTACAGTTCAGTTGTGGAGTTGTGTTTTACATCTTGTCATTTGTACCACTCTATTAGACATGAACCAGCTTATCATTTACTACGTGTAAGAGTCACAGTGCTGCTACTGTATTAAAGATGAATCTGCTTCAGAGTTACATAAATGTAAATCACATCCTGTCTACAGCTGGTCTGAAAGTTTAAGTGGATTAAGTAGAAGAAGTAAACGAGCCGCCACTCCCACTCCCGTTCAGTTTACCAGCCTTCGTCCCACACGTCCCGAAAATCATCAGATCAAAACACAATTGAAGAAGAAATTCTAAATTTGTATTACATCATTAAACTCTGAGATTTCCTCCTGCTTAAAGGAAATGATTCTACTTTATTGTGCTCAGAATTGTTCATCAGGCTCTAAACTGCGCTGGCTCTCTGGTGGGAAGTTAAACAGTGACTAAGTACCAAAGCGGAATGAGAGAAACATATTTCACTGTATTATTATTGCTGTGTACCTGCAGTGAGGATGAACATGAAATACTGAAAGTGCCAAACTGGTGTCTGATAAATTTATCTATCTACATATATATAGACATATACAGTATATATACACTACTAGTCAAAAGTTTGGACACACCTACCCATTCAATGTTTTATTCTTTATTATCATGACTATTTACATTGTAGATTCTCACTGAAGGCACTATGAATGAACACATACGGAATTATGTAGTAAACAAAAAGTGTGAAATAACCCAGAACATGTTTTATATCTTAGATTCTTGAAAATAACCACCCTTTGCTTTGATCACTGCTTTGCACACTCTGGGATTCTCTCGATGAGCTTCATGAGGTAGTCACCTGAAATGGTTTTCCAACAGTCTTGAATGAGTTTCCAGAGATGCTGAGCACTTGTTGGCCCTTTTGCCTTCACTCTGTGGGCCAGCTAATCCCAAACCATCTCGACTGGGTTTGGTCAGGTGACTGTGGAGGCCAGGCCTTGTGGCGCAACACTCCATCACTCTCCTTCTTGGTCAAACAGCCCTTACACAGCTCATTCATAGTTTTGATGCCTTTAGTGAGAATCTACAATGTAAATAGCAATGAAAATAAAGAAAAAACATTGAATGGGAAGGTGTGTCCAAACTTTTGACTGGTGTTGTGTATATATATATATATATATATATGTACTGTGTATACTGTTATACCATATAGATTTATTAAAAATAAGACATTTTCACATACATAAACTATATCAAATATGTTTTAAGATCAATATTCAAGATCTGTATTTGCCACACAGAGAGTTCTCCAAGTAGTGAGGTGTACTATGACTAATAAAAGTTTAAAATTAAATATTTTCACGTCTGTATAGTTCACCCTGCTAAATGTTCTCTAGTTCACCTGTCTGTAATCTCTGGCCAGATTTCTAGACGCATATCTTTTCGAAAAAGGACTGGAATAAAGCTGTTTTTCTTACTACAGCATTCACGCTTTGAGTGATAAACGGAAGGAGAGAGCATCTAATCTCATCTGACTGTAATTCCATCCTGGAGGAATGAACTTTCAGATGAAATGACTAAAAAGGGAGCACGGGGGAGGAAGACGCGTCTTTTAGCAATATTTTAAGAGTCAAAGTCAGCCAGTTAAAGTCATACAGTGCAATTAGAAAAATAAGCTTGCGTCCGTCTCACCCGCGCAAATAAAGGCTGGAGGCTGGACCGAGGCTTCAGCGCTGAGGAGGATTTCTCCAAGACCTTTAATTACATCACGATGACGCACGAGGCCCGCAGACCCCCAGCCCCCCAACACTGCCGATTCCTCAAAAGACTGTGCTGGGAGGACAGCTTCGCCTCCAGCCAGAAACAGCAAAGAGAGCACACCCGGATCAGGCCAGAGAGAGACATGGAAAGGCTTTTTACTCAAGGCTACACAACTTCCATTACCACAAATCACACAAGCTGTACCGCCTGAGCCATTCAATATGGATGTGGAGTCCAGTCTGAGTCTGGAACATCACAACTGCATGTTCACAAGCATCAGGACTACTAAAGATAAAGAAATTATGAGATATTCAGCAGTGTTCACATCAACCATCTACAAAAAAAAACATCTCAAACTCTTCCACAAACTCTTCCACATGACAGCACATACTCTACAATGCAGAACAGAGTGTGATATTGAGTTAAAAGGCTCATATCGCGTCTCATTCTGCCGTTCTCGTTTCACTGTAGAGGTGTAAATCAACGTTATACAAACCATACAATATTATATCTATTAAACAGACGACTATTCAACGTCTGCAGAGTCTGCTACATGATATGATTTCCGTTTGAGTCAATTCAGTAGCCAGTGATGGATATGAGATGAAATCAGATGCTGATTTAACACCATCACTTCCGTTCATATTAAATCACTAAAATCTACTCAAATTTCATTAGCCATCTTTATTCCTGAGCTAAACCAGGGTTAGGGCAGTTGATAGTGTAAAGGTTAGAGAGTTGGCCCCATGTGTCCCCGAGCACTGCTCCCCATCAGCTGTCCACTGCTCCTTCATGGATGGGTCAAATGTAGCGCTCACATGTGGTTGTGGTGGCCTGTGTGCTGTGCTGTGTAAAAAATCACTCACTTTCTAAATCCTCTCTTTTAATAAAGACTTCCTGTTGAATGGACAGCGATGTAACTACATGTACGACGCCTCATCAGTGTTTTCATTTTAGACCAATGCAATGCACTCAATGATCATGAAATCAGCGGATCTGTGTAAATTAATGTATCGTTACACCCTTAGTAACTAGACCAGTTGACTGAGATCCCGACTGTAGTATTATTAGTATTATCTTCCAGCTTCCTTTTTGCTCCTTTTCTCCCTTTATTTGTGTGTGAATATGGTTTGTTTAATGGGTCCTAGTAAACAACAGGGAGAGCTTTGCATTGTTTTCTTTATTTCAAAAAGAGAAATGCTTTCTTGGTAACAATAATCCATAATTACTAGCTACTCTACTTATAAAAATCACAATAATCCATGCAAAAAATGTGGTGTGACTTGGGTCTAGCTGTAACCTGTGCACCTCTGTTCTCCTCTTTGACAGATGTGCCCTGAACAATAAAACCCCCCTCACACACGTCATTGTCCACTTGGTCCAGCCTCCTGGTCATCGCTCCTCCTGCAGTCCATCACTGCCACTTCATCCACACTCCTATTAAACCTTTCCCAGGGCAAGTTACCAGCTCTGATGTATGAGAGCAACTCGGTGAATGATGATGTTATTTTCTAAAACAGCAGCTCCCAAATTCAGTGCTGGAGAACTCAGTTTCAACCTGAATCATACTTTACAGTCTTGTCCAGAGCAACTTCCATATTCGTAATTTCAGGGACAGTCTCCTTGCAGCAGGATGGGGTTAAGGCTCTTGCTCTGGGGCCCAGCGGTGGTAGTGCTAGAACACACTAGAAACCCAGCAGAAGCGGAACTGAGAGCCGCTGGTATAAAGGGTGTAGGTGGTAATAGAGGGACAGAGCTGCAAATTCACTTCTATGTCATTCACTGTTACTTGAATAGCACTTTACATATAACCAGCTGCAAGCCCATAATGAACAAGCCTAATGAAGAAACCTCAGTGAGAACTTAAACAGAAGGCAGTCGGACTTCTTTTAGGTTCTTGGAGATGTTTCACCCATCATCTGAAAGGCTTCTTCATTTCTGAAACCATCCTCCACTGTGTTACACAGGAACTATGTAGACTGAAATGTGCAACACTGAATAGATCTAAGAGATCTGGATAAATAATCAACTGAGGATGTGCAGTGGTGCAGCGTTCACAGTGTGAGAAGCACGATATGACTATATGTGTCGGGGGGTCGGTTGTGGCCTCTGACCTTATTGATGAGCTCACTTGCAGTGGGGGAAAAGCTGGCCATACGCCAAGAGGTTTTGGTTTTAATGGAGCCTTGTGCTAGAGGGGAGAGTCTGTGATCAAACACAACACTTCTCACCCTTTTCAAGGTCTGGACTCGTACTGGTTGTGTAGAGGTGGAAGGTTGCAATTATCTTGCCTGAATTTTTCCAGTGTCACACATTACAACTAACACTTTTTAAATTAATCTGCCATATCTCTGCCAATTTTCATTTTTATTAAACTCATATAGGTTATAAACCTAATCTGTAACACTGAGAACTCAAGTTAATCATGTTTGTTTTAAGTTGAAGTAAATGTGAGGAGTGTGCTAACATGTTTACTGATCTAATCATGTTTTTACAATGTGACAGCAGTGTCCAGGTCTAAGACGGACAGGGACTCGGCGGCTGCTGTGTGTTGAGGTGCAGTAAAGGTGAAGTGTGTGCAGATCCTCATCCTTATTAACAGCAGGTCACTGCACTGGATGATGACTGTAAATGTCGTGAACTTCAGCTGTCAGGGTGCTGTGGGCTCGAGTCCCTCTGCTGTACCAAACCTCCTCCAAATTTAATGTCCGGAGTGAGACTCCCGGAGCTAACGAGGTTTGGTGACGCTGTGTGGAGTAATTAAAGGCGCGGTGTGTAGGAGCTTCAGCCAAAGCTCTGATTAGCGAGCGACCTGCTGTAACCCTGCTCTCCTCTCGACTCTGGAGCCCCTCGGTCTATGGCTTTAATCAGACTCTGGACTGTGACAAGGAGAAAAGGCAGAAAGCTGCAATAAAATAAATAGGGCAATCTTTATTTCTGTCACACGAGTGACATTATCATAGATTTCAGCTCAAGCAGAGCTCCTGTTCCCTCAGCTCCCTGGTTTCAGACTGAACAAGAGGCATTTTACATGATGAGTTGCTGATTAAAACTGTGTTACACGGTGAGCCTTTAGTTAAATTAAAAGTAGGTTATGTGGGTAAATATGTCACAATGATCAAACCCATCATCTAATCACAGATAAAACCACAAACCTTTTCCATTATTAAAAGCTGTTTCTGCAACAAATTACTTGATAAACAAGACGTGCTAATATACTCTACTTCTTTCATTTACTTCAACATGAGATAATAATTTTTACAATATTTCTATTCAGTTTCAGTTTTATTTGAGTGTTTACGAGTGCATGCGGTTATACGCCACACTTTTGGCACAACTAAAATAGCAATTCATTGTCTCCATGAATATACAGCATCTTACAGATCAATCAGAGACAGTATTCATTCATTCATTATCTCAACTGCTTAATCCCTATCAGGGTTAGAGGAAACAGAACCAATCCCGGGACTACGGGCGCAAGGTGGGGACAAACCCTGGGCAGACTCCAACACACACTCACATTCACACCTTAGGGGACCAATATACAGTAACCAATCGACATACTGTGCATTCTTTAGTCCTGTGGGAGAAACCCGGAGACAACCCACACCAACACGGGGAGGGACACAAACTCCACACAGACTGACCCCACGACTGACCCCACAACCTTCTCGCTGTGAGGCAACAGTGCAAACCACTACCGCACCACCGCGCCGCCCCGATATAACATTCATGTAAAATGTAAAGTTGTAAATGAAAAACCAAGTGGCAGTGGCACCAAAGAGCATTACAAAGATTAAACTAGACTTAAAATAATGAGTTTATAATTAATGATCATTTCCTGGAGAGATTTTAGTGGAAACATTAAAGCAGTGATAGAATTTTAGCTTCTAAGTCGGGCGGCATGGTGGCGCAGTGGTTAGCACTGCCGCCTCACAGCGAGAAGGCCCTGTGTTCGATCCCCGGGTCAGCAGTAGGGCCTTTCTGTGTGGAATTTGCATGCTCTCCCTGTGTTTCCTCCGGATGCTCCACTTTCCTCCCACAGTCCAAAAGCATGTAAGGTGTGAATGAGAGTGTGATTGTGTGAGTGTGCGTGTGCCCTCCGGTGTGGTCCCCGCCTTGTGCCCGTAGTTCCTGGATTTTTCAAAATAGTTCAGTGAGTTTCTGAGAGTTAGGAAAAGAGTCAACCTTCTTTTTTTAGACTCCAGTAATTGGGCAGGAGAGAAGCACAAAAGAGTGTGTATGTGTGTGTGTGTGTGTGTGTGTGTTTGAGTGTGTGTGTGTGTGTGTGTGTGTGTAACAGTGACACATAGCTCTAGAAATTCTAAACAACTGGCCCTGTGCAACATTGAGGAGCTTGTGAGGAGGAAATACGTCGGACTGGTGGATAATGAAGTCTGCTCTCACACACAAACACTGCATCTCATTTAGAGAATGACTTCAAAGGTCAGTATCACAATATCCCCCAAAACACCAAGGAAAATACAAACAGTGTCGTTGGTGTTTGTGGGACTCGCTGTCGAGCCGATGTCAATTATCCAAGCTAGAGGCTAATTGTGAGAGCTTAAAGAGAAAAGCTGCTCAGATCGCCATGTTGAAGAGATTACAGATATTTGGGGAAGAAACGTCTCAAAATAAATAATGTAAAAGTCTTCATCTCTAAAGGTGGAGTTTTCAGAACTGTCACTCTGGGGGTGAACTCAGGCCAAACAGAACATTAGTTTAAAGAGCAGAAAACATGCCCTGCTCAACCCAAAATTCACCCAAAAGTCCCCTTTTACTGTGACTACTTGCCCTCTAAAGACGGTACATTTCCAGCCCTTTGGCCCTGCTTCCTCTGTCCTGTCACCTTCCATTTAATGAGAATGTGTGCTCCGCTTTGACAGCCACAACATCGTCTTGTTCTCTTTGTGTTTGAAAGAAACAGTAAGGAAAGTAAAGTGGCAAAGAAAAGATTACAGGATGCACAGATATTCTAAGCATTGTGAAGCTGCAAATCTCAGTTGATAAAAGAACCACTTCTTGGCCATGTTGATTTGTTTAACACTTAAATGTGAAAAGCATTAGTGAGTGATTGTCAGTCATGTGGATGAATTATCACAGTGGCCGTAATGAAGAGAAGCTTTCTAATGGGCAGAAGTTTTATGAAGTAATGGGACTGATGTGACTAATGCAGTGGGGAGAGTTGATTAACGTCTTTAGAGGAAAAGAGGTGCAAATGGAACATAAAAGTCATTCACGTCTTTATTTTTGCTAAGTAGAAAAGCACAAAAATCTATTTGCTGATTTTGGAATTAGAGAAGTCAGGTGACTTGTTTAAAATGAATGTCAGAACCATTCTGCAAATTGTACACAGAGGGCAAACAGCTTGCACAAAGGGCTCCCTGATGTCCGGAGTTAGATCGTCTACTGACACTTCTGCTTCTGCAGACAATTCTATATGAATTCATGTTCCTGATGGGTTTACTGTATGCAGTTACAAACTCATTCCAGACTGGAACAGTTAGAGCTGAACAGCACCTTTAACACCTGATCCCAAATAGGACAAAAACACTGTGAAAGTGAACCTGAAGAACACACCTGTAAAACACCTTAAAACTCATACCACATTTCATCATAACATGTGGAGAGGGAGCGGGACAGAGGAGTTGCAGATTGGACATGTTAATGGAGATAAAGATGCAGGTGGAGGTGATGATGATGGTGTTGGAACTTGAGATAATGATGGAGATGAATAAAGAAATGGAGATGCTGACGAGATGGACATGAATATGCAGGTGGGGGTGAAGTTGTAGATGTAGAAGGAAGTGGAGGTAGTCAAGTAACTAGTGGTGTAGGAGGAGATGGAGATACAGATAGAGGTGGAGATGAACAGCAAGTTGGACATATAGGAGGAGATGGACAGGGAAGTGGAGATGGAGATGGAGATGAAGACGGTGGAATGGAAGATGGAGATGCAGCATGAGATGGACAGCAAGAGGGAAAATAAGACAGGGGTGGAGATGGAGATAAAGGTGAAGATGTAGATGGGGATGCAGATGGAGGTGGAGCTGGAGATGGACATGAGATTGTGGATGGAGGTGGAGGCATGGATGGTGATATAGAGGGAGGTGCAGAAAAACAGGCAGATCAAGGTGGAGGTGGAGATGGGGGTATAATTAGAGGTGGTGGCGGTGAAGATGGAGATGCAGATGGAATTGTGGGGTGGAGATGATAGAGGTGAAGATGGAGATGCAGATGAAGGAGGAGGAGTTGGAGATGGACAGGAAGATGGAAGTGTATATAGAGATAATGGAGGTGAAGATGATGATGCAGATGGAGGAGGAGAAGTTGGAGATGGACAGGAAGATGAAGGTGTATATAGAATTGATGGAGGTGAAGATGGAGATGCAGATGAAGGAGGAAGAATTGGAGATGGACAGGAAGATGGAGGTGTGGGTGGAGACAGCTCAGTGTAGTGACTCACTGGTGTGTCGTGTGTGTTACGCAGGAGCGCGGTGTGTGTGTGTGTTGAGGTGGAGCTCCGGGCCGCTGATATAAAGTGTAGTGGGGGTGGAGGCGCTGTATCTGAGCTTCTCCTCCTCTTCCTCCTCCTCCTCTTCCTCCTGCAGGAACATGCGCATCTCCGCGCTCTGGCTACGCGCGCTCGCCTGCGCCATGCTGCTGACCGCCGCCTGCGGGACCGCGCACCCCGAACCAGAACCCGAACTAGAACCAGAACTCGAACCGGACTTGGAGCTGGAGCCCCGAGCGCTCAGGGACTTTTACCCCAAAGACCCGAACCTCACCGACGAGAAGCAGCTGGTAAGTTCGGGACCCAGGGCGACGGGGTTGGGAAGAGTGCGGGGCTGACCGCGTCTAAAATTAATTGTAAAATTGTGTGTGTGTGTGTGTCCACAGCTCGGCGCGCTGCACCAGGTGTTGGAGAAGCTTCAGACTAAACGCATTTCACTCTGGGAAAAGAAGTTCGGACGAGTTCCAACGGTGAGTGTGACTCCGAGGATCTTTATATAATGTTTGCGAAATTATATAAGGTAAAATATGACACAATTCTTCGTTATTCAAACCCAAACTCTAATCTCAAACGCTCATGTGCAATATACACTTTGAGTTATGTCCAGTTTGGTAAAGGTCTCCGCGTAAACGTCTCCACATCACCGCGCAAAGCTGCAGTGAGACGGAGCGCAGCGCTCAGGAGACACACACATTTATACACCAAAATACACGAAATTATTTCATTCACACGGAATATTTGGTCTGAATCTGAAGCGGGACTCACACTGTTGGATTTTTATCCTGGTTATAGACTCTACTTTCTATTATTGTTCGTTTTCTCCATTGATCATGAACAGCCAAATACAGCAGAAAGTAAGTCTAGTGCAGTTCTAAAAGTAAAGCCTGTGTTTATATGATTTTCCTCATCATTATCATCACAACCATGGGAAATATTGGAAAACTTTTTTTTCCAGTATAAACTCCTCTCTCTGGCTGTAATTAATACTGAATCCCTTCTGTGGAATTTTAAATGTGGCTCAGTGCGAATGCTGCTCCATGTGGTGACAGGCTGCGTGCTGTATCTACTGAAATGATGTTAATTAATACTGTTGATGATGATGATGTTGTTGTTGTTGTTAAAGATGATGATCAATCAATCAAACTATTTATATAGCGCATTTCCAGCAAAAAAGCCATACAAGTTGCTCAACAGTGTAATAAAACACAAAAATACAATTCAAAAAATATTTATGATGAAAATAAAATACTGATTATTAAAAATCTAATAAAATACAAAATGTAATAAAATTATTAAGAAAATTCGTAAAGAATCTGACACTCAGGTGATGGTGTTTTTGATGCTGATGCTGATGTGTGTGTTGCAGTGTGACGTGGGTGAGCAGTGCGCGGTGCGGAAAGGGGCGAGGATCGGTAAGATGTGTGACTGTCCACGCAGCGCCTCCTGCAACTTCTTCCTGCTCAAGTGCTTATGAAACCTCCACTTTCTACCACGCTTCTCTCTATTTTTACACACATCAGTGGTGTTGTTGTTGGTTTGGTGATGTGCTGCTTCTGCTGTACCTGTGACTCAAGCTGAATAAAAACGTCTCCTGTCTTGTTTTCTAAGGCAGTCTGCCTGCTCATTGTTTCACAAAGTAAAGAAGTCACATCAAGGGAAAAGACAGTGCCTGTCAGTGGTGATGCCCTGACAGAGAAGAGCATTATTAACACCTTTAGAGTCCAGCTGGTGTCCGGCTTCACTGCTCCTCCTGCTGGTGCTGATGGAGAACTCTAGAGGAGATCAGCTGCTTGTTAAACACACGCGCAGCGTGAAAAAGAGCCAGAGCTCAGGGCTGAGAGACACTGTCACATCACATCTCATCACATCACATCACATCACTCTGCTGCTGATGCCGGACACGCACTTTACACTACTTTACTCCAATTAACCTCAATTAACACCACAGAGAAGATCCAATATTCTTCTGAATGAACGAGATGAAGTTTTCGTAGAGAAAATCTACCCTGTTTTTACTGAACTGAAGAGGCAATGTTGTTATAGGGAAAAACTAACTTGTTCTGAATCAATGAGAAAGATTTCATGGGGAAAATTGTATATAATTTCCCAATAAACCGAATAAAGTGTTGATGGGGGAAACTCTATGGGTTTTTATGTATTTTCCAGAATAAACGTGACACGGTTAATAACAGTAAATACTGAAAATCCTGAAAATCTTCTTGGAGCTGGATTTCACTGAAGCAAACATGAGCCACCTTTTAGTGAATTCAGTTGTGTTGTTGTTTGGGTCTGAGACACTGGGCAATATTCATGTCTTTAGCGCTATATAGACGGTGCTGAAACACAAAACCAACAGGTTTTATAAAAAAACACCTGTAACATAAAGTTATATCAAACTATGTCAGCAACACACACCAATGCAGACCGGAACTGGAGTAAAAACAACATTACACATTACTCTCCAGACAGTCCTTAAACATATGGAGTTTATTTTAGTAAAAAATATAGATTAAAATATAGATTATCAGTTTCCGTGGACATCACCTGATTCAACAAAAAAAAACATTCCAGATTTCATTAAAGCAAACATGAGCCACCTTTCAGTGAATCCAGCTGTGTTGTTGCTTGGGTCTGAGACACATTCATATTCATGTCTTAGCACTATATAGACAGTGCTGGTATTAGTTAGTCGACTTTGTACCGCACCTCAGAACTTCACAGCTCTTCATAAAGACAGTCCAATCTGATCTCCTGGACGCTGCAGTGATTCTTCAGCATCAGGACCAGTAGGACATGCATCAGCTTTATAAGATGGTACACCTGATTTATTTCGTTAATTCAGAAAGAACAGCAACTTTTCCACATAAAAACTTTATCATTTGAGCAGCTGGTAGTGTAACAAATAGGGAGACGGCCCCAAGGGTCACCAGTTCACGTTCCGGACCAGTAAAGGTACCACTGAGGAACTCATAAGCAAGGTACCGTCCCCAAGCAGTACTCCCCATGCATTGTGGTGTGAGCTGTGTGCAGTGCTGTGTTCACAAAGACAAAATACTCACTTAAATTCCCTTTCATCTGGGTGATTCAGGCAAGCGGCATATTTATCTCAAGTGAACGCACTACGCCACAAGAGACTGTCCTTAAACCTTTCTGTTTACAACTTCACAACCCAGCAAGGGAGTTGGGAGAAAACTTTGAAACAAGACAGCATGCCTTGATATTTGGCCATTATGAAGTGTGCGTGACTCAGAGGAGAGAGTTCGAAGCTCCGGGCCAATTCTGCTCATTTGTGGAGCTCAGATCAGATCCAGACTCCAGGAGCTGTCAATCACCCTGCCGAGTCAAGTGCTCATTTGTGTTATTAATATTTTACATACTGCAGTCAAACCCCAAGGACAAATGTGCGTGTAGAACACAAGTTTCATCACGAAAAGGCATCATATCAATTCAGTGGACAACGATTGGACAATGAGATTTCCATTTGATTTAATTCAGGAGCCAGTGATGGATATGAGACAATATCACATGCTAATTTACACCATTACTTCCACTCACATCAAATAACAAAAAGACACTAAAATATCACAATACTCATTCCTGAGCTCAAGCAGACATTTAAAACTGAAAAACATTTCGACTCATTCATGATCACCGTGGGACAGTTGGTAGTGTAACAGTTAGGGAGTTGGACCCATGATCAGAAGGTTGCTGGTTCATGTCCCGAACTGGTAAAGGTACCACTGAGGGACTCATGAGCAGAGGTGGAAAGTAACCAATTACATTTACTCACGTTATTGTAATTGAGTAGTTTGAGTAATTTGAAATGTTTTAAGTCGTTTTTGAAATGGGTCATTTTACTCGAGTACATTTTGACCCAAGCATTTTACTTCGCTTCACTGGAAAACCCCCCGTTACTGAGTAAAAAATGAATTGCAGGCAAAAAAAACAATCCGCCTGAACTGAAAGGAAATTGCGCGGGCGTTCACGCGCGGCATTCCCGCTATTTTGATGTAGCCTATCGTTGGATGATGGCTGGTGGCTGGTAGTTTATACCTCTGGACAGGTTGTAAACATTATGCTGTTAATTTGTCAGTTATATTTTCTATAAAAGTGTTACACAGTGTTACTATGGAATCGCTCATTTGTCTTTAACATGTGAGTGTCCCGGACACTTTATGTTTGGTTCTGCAACTTATGCCTCTTGTACTTGAACATGTTTTATGGGGGGGTCGGAACAAAGTTTGCACATTACACCGCCTAAAAGATTAAAAACAACTAGCGCTGGATTGGATTTATGACTAGTCCTTTTTACATCAAGTAATTGAAAGTAACTAAGTAACTTTTACTCAAAGTAAATTTGAAATTAAGTACTTTTTTACTTTTACTCGAGTAGATTTTTAGATGGGTACTTTTACTTTCACTTGAGTAGAATTTAAGCAAAGTAAAGATACTTTTACTTAATCACAAATTTTCAGTACTTTTTCCACCTCTGGTTGTGGTGCATGTGATTAAAATGCACTTACAGAGTTCTCACAAAGATTGCGATATTCACCAGTCTTAGGTAAAACCAGAATCTAGAGACAGTGTAAAACACTCATGCACAAGTTTTGTTGCGTACCTGTTTGTGCAAAACATTAGTTAACTGTGCTTTCTTCAGTTCTAATTTAAAGGTTTTAAGAACTAATTTAACAAACATATTATAGCAAAGTGATGTTACAGTGTATGAAGCCTGATCAATGTTTTTATTGTAGATCAATAGCGTGTTGGCTGATCACTGGCTTGATGTATCGTTACACCCTCACCAATAGCTGCCGTGGCTGCGTTCTTGCTGCTGCTGCGACTAAGCATGGTGACTAATCGCTGGATCTCACTAGTGGAAATGTCACACTTACATATTTAGTGAAGATGCTGCCGCTCCCGACAATTACGGGTCAGAAAGAGACGCGGTAAAAGCTGCCGAAAGTGGCAGAAATTAGCGTCTAATGGAGCTGAGAACCGCTCGTCTTTAACAAAACTGTTAGAGATGTGAACGTTTGTGCAACATGGTTTTGGAACACTTTTATGACATCATCAGTTACATCCCAAATATACATCCATACTGCATTTCTTCAGTGTGAATCTCTGAACTGACCATTTGGACATGAAACACAAAACCAACAGGTTTTATAAATAAACACCTTTAACATAAAGTTATATCAAACTGTCTCAGCAACACATAAACCAACGCAGACCGGAACCGGAGTAAAAACAACATTACTCTCCAGACAGCCCTTAAACACGTGGAGTTTATTTTAGTAAAAAATATAGATTAAAATATAGATTATTAGTTTCCTGTGGCGTGACACGTGGACATCACCTGACTCAACAAAAAAGGAAATGAAAATCAAAATCAACACTACACATTAGTTGAACGTTTTTCCTGTTGGTGAAATTAAGGACAAGAATAAACCTGTCAAAACCCTTTTACTGACACTTTGGGTAATAATCACCCAACAACTGGATATTTATTAGTGATAATTAAGTGGTTTCCACACTTAGAGAGAAAGGGAAGTGGCTGTGTAATCACACTCTAGTACACCACTTGGATTAAGCAGCAGGTAAAAAGAGAAGAGAGATTAAATCCTACAAAACTGCAGAGGGTCAAAGAGCGACGCGGGACTGATTTAAAAGGCAGTTAGAACATCACCACTGCTGCAGATCTGCACTTATAAAATCCTGCTACAGGACAGCACAAAGGCCTTCACCTCCATAAAGAAGCTCAGTGTCTAAACCAGTAGAAGTGGAATATCTTTGTTAGACAGACACTGAACACGGCAGGTGCGGCCTGCGGGATGTTTATCTACAAAGTTTTGCTCTTTTCCTCATATTCAACTTTAATAAAAATTAAAATCTACATCCTCTCAAACATCCAGATCCTGCTGATCTTTGTTTAACTTTACATATCAACCCTAAAGTGACCCTCCAAACTCCAGATTATTCCTGCTGCAGACATTCTGGAGCTCAGATAAAACAACACTACCAAACTAAATGAAAGCTGACTTTATACAAATCAAAAACGCATCCAAGTTTAACCAAAAAATGTACAGCAACAAGCAGTGGCCGAGGATCTGGAGGACAGAAGATAACTTTTTACTTCTCAGTATCTACAAATCTGATCAGCACTGACTTCAGGAGCTTTCATTACAAGGTGATTCATTTACAGCGAGAACAACATCACCTTAAAATGAAAACACAATTAAATAAAAGATAAAAGTCGTTGGAACTGAAGTTGCTGAAGTGTTTGTGTGTGTGCAGTCAGCAGTTTCCCCGCCACATCTTATTGGTTGTCCTGAAAGGGGTAACTGAGAGCTGGGGGTAAAACAGTGCTCCGGGGCAGTTCATCCAGCAGCACCAGATCCTCCACCTCGTGGCCCCGGAACTTGCGGCGCGACACCTTCACCGTCACCTTGCGCCCCTGGAAGGTTTTGAGAGCCTCCTTTGAGGCCATGGCCCGTGCAGCGCCCTCGTCCCGGCCGTAGCCGGTGCCCAGGTAGACGTTCCTGCAGCGCAGCTCACACACCTGGCCCTCCCTCTGCGTGCAGCCGGCCGGTAGGTCTGGGATGTCTTTCAGTGGCACCAGCACGCAGCCCAGGTTGTCCTTACACGACTCCACGCAGGAGCGCAGGATCTCAAAGTGGTCGAGGTTGGGTCCGAACCCGCCGGCCGACACCAGTTTCCAAGCCACAGCCTTGTAGAGGCGGTTGAAGAAGGTCTGCAGCTCCGCGGTAGCTCCTGGAGGAGGACCCGCTTTAATGGTAGTGGTGGTGGTGGTGGCGGTAGAGGCTGGACGTCCAGGATTCTGCTCCTTCACTTTGCTGTCTGTGATTCTGCTTTTCTTATTCCAGCTGTCGGCATCCGGAGCTGCAAGTGACAGATCGGAAAGAAAAGAAGAGGAATCACGATGGTCAGGGATGTGAGGGTTATTTAGGATCAGCATTTAGGATGCTGTTAGTGGAGTGAGAAACTAGGGTTTCACCTGAAACTGAAGGCCTCTTCCCTTTCCCCATGATCTCATCCCTGGTCTTCCGGACAGGAACCTCGTCCACTGTGATGCCCTCCGCCATCTCCCTCACCTTCTCCATCACGGGCTGGGGATACCTTTAATTCAAGCACACCCTCAACGTCTGGATCTAAACTACACAAAAGAAAACAGCTGTCGGTGTTCAGCAGCGGCGGCGCAGGCGACTTACTGACATCCTAAGAAGATGTGGTTAGCCCAGACTTTCGAGAGGCACAGCAACTTGTCCAGGCAGGGGGACGAGGAGTCGGTTTGGACACTGGGAAAGTGTTCCAGGTTGCGCAGGACGAACTGGCGTCTGGCCTTCCAGTGCTTATTGGTCTCACAGTGTTCACGCAGCGTCTCCAGCCACTCGGCCAACTCAGGGTTCTGGGACAGGAACTCCGACACGTCGCTTCCATTCCCCTCCGCCATCACTGCAACAAAACAACCCAGATTAAAACACGGCATGGTTCTACAGTACAGTGGGACCGAGGGTGTTCCAGTACTGCGCTGCTACATCAAGACAGCTTCCTGATCGCTCTGGTAGCCTGTAGGTACGTTCATTTCAACACTTCAAGGCATTAGAAATCTAGTCCAATTATTTGTTTTGGACCCTTTATTAAAGATTTTTGGCTGCATTTCTCTACATGTTGTTATTGTAGAACTATGTATGTGAAAAAGAATCTTGATGTCTTCAGCTCCCGCATGAACATCTAAACATATGGGGCTGGTTTCTTGAACATGGATTAAGCCTAGTCTTGGACTGAGCTGCAATTCCAATGGAGATTTAACACTGAAAGTCAAAGTTAGTCTAAGACTAGTCTTAATCTTAGGCTGGGAAACTGGCCCATGATCACCAACAAAGAATTTCAGTCACTTGGACCACAGCACCAACGCCACCCAGATGTGAAATGCCTTCAAGAAGCCAAAAGAAGTCCAGTCAAGCACTCACGGAAGACTGATGACCACAGACAGACAAACGACAGACTTACAGATTACGATGTACGAAATGATGGAGACAGAGCACCGCACTGATATGACAGGTTAGCTGTAATGGTGCTGTCATCATGTTACTCCAACACACAAGAACCACGTCAGAGATGCTACTGACTAGCTAGTGATACATCGGTATCATCAATACGCTGATACATCAATACGCTTTATTTAGTTTCCTCTCAACTTATTTCAACACAACAACATCTACATCTACTCAATGATCAGCAAGTCCATTCCATTGATCCAGAATGAACACATCGATCAGACATCTTGGAACATTCCTCACCAAGCAAGCACAGAGATGTCAGCTGCTTCTCTCACAACTTTTATTAAATCCAGTAACACAGGCTACTGTGGGCCAAAATGTCAAATGATATTTGCGTGGCGTTTTGTGGTTTGGTATGAATGGAACCGATGGTGTTAAATCAGCATCAGAAATCGTCTCATATCGATCACTGGCTCCTGAACGGAATCGAATCGAAATCGTAACGTAGCGTGATACTGGCAGATATGGAATCTTTGTCTACTGAACCGGTATAATATGGTATCGTAGTAAAACTTGTGATTTACACTCCTTCTGCTAGTCCGGTGTCTAACTCAGACAGTGCAGCTACAGCACTCAACGTTCAACCTCTACGTCCACGTGTATTCTACCTCATGTCGTAAATATGACGCGTAACTCTTGAGGATTTAGCTCATCTGCTAATGTAAAGTTCTCACTAGTAGCTGCTGGATGCTAAGCTAAGTCAGCTAATGTTGGCTAGAGCTCAGTATAATAAACATTCCTGTTAAGCAGGTTTAACCCAGAGCGACTTGGTGAGATGTCTACATTTGTACCACACGTGTCCTGAAGCAGCAGGTAAAATGTAAAACCTTTATAAAGCTCCTGTGTTTCCGTCGACTCATAACCGCTGTCTTGTTGGCAGTTAGCGCCCCGGCCGCGTCCCAATCCGCCTCATGCGCACTACCCAGTGGACAAGGGCGGACTGCAGCGAGGACTTGAAGCTTCACTGGGGAGCCAGGCTTCACCTGGTCAGTGTTAAGGACTGAATTCTGAATGTTACAACTTGTTTACTAGTTTTGTGCTGAGTGTCGTGAAAGAGCCGCTTTTCTGGCGGTCGGATGATCACTCGATATAAGGACGTGATGATTTACACGAAGCATTTCTGCTTGTGCAGTGGAACAGCGCCATCTGGTGGACAGCGGGAACTACAGCAGCACGCGTCAAAGCGGCCGTGACGTAATAAACCCCGCATGTATCACACAGTTTTGCGGAGTAAATAACAGCAGCCAGGTTTCCATCCAAGGAGTTTTTGCGAAAAAATATGTCACATTTTTTACCGATATAGCTGATGGAAATGCTAATTATCGATAAAATTTTGTAAATGTCGACAAAATATTTTTCCGTTTAACCGTTTCCGATACTTCAGATGTCGCAAAAACTACTTTGGAAACACTTTTTGTCGGGAAATAAAGGGCTTTAACGCAAATAAATGTGTCACATGATACATTTTCATCACGTGGGTTTCGTCGCACTGGGGGACTTTCTTCGAGCTCTAGGGCTATCAGACGAGCAACCTGCTTCGTTCTGCTATTCATTCATTTGATATTTTGTACAATTCAGGTATTTGAAACTGGCAAAATAACAGTAAGCTGGCAAATTAAAAAAAAACTGTCTGAATAATCTCTCCATCACTTTGTTTCTTTGTTTAGCGGCGGAGGGGGTGTCACGTAAACAAAAAGGTAGATCATTTACAAACATACACAAAATTGTTTTTGTTTTTTGTTTTTTAAGGTAAACTCAAGAAACACACAAACGTAAACCTGAACACATCATAATGACAATTCACATAAAGGCACGAGCACAATAGATGAATGAAAACTAAACATTTCAATAAATAACAGAAAAAACAAACAAGTCAAAGTCAAAGTCAACTTTATTGTCATCTCTGTTATATACTGTACAGATACATAGAGAGACGAGACGACGTGGCTTGAGTTATTTCAGTGCAAACAAACAAAAAGAACAGTAGAACAGAGAATAAATAGGCAGTGGCACGACTAGGCACATGGAATAAAGCAATAAATAAGTAAAAATACTAAAATATACATTAAACAATATACATTTTAAACCAGACCAATATACAATATACATTTAGACTGAACCAGGGAAGACAGACATAGAGGTAAGCATGTTTTGTCAGTCAGGATGCAATATTCTTAACAGGTTGAAATTGACATTTTACACTAAGGTGTGCAAGAGATGAGATTCTTAATAGACAGATACTATATCCGGACTATTTCCAAGTACAATGCTCAGTATATGTGCAAATATGCAAACATTTAAACAGGTGCAAATTGACATTTTACATTGGATGTGCAGGGGGTAGAAGGTTATAATATAATAAATATAATAAAATATAAAATATAATATAACAGGCTCATCTTAAATTATAGGCGAAATTAAGGAGAACACATTGAAGGGAAGCTTTCTTATCTTTTTACAGATTACCGAATTTTGTGCAGCAAACAAATTCCTCAACCAGTGACTCATACATGGATCAGTCTTAAAAATATCTGCATTGTAATTGAAATACATTTCCCAAATAAAATTAAAGATGTTTGCTTAAGAAAAAAGTCTTGTCATTACCACAGGCCAAATTGAATAATTTTTCCATGTTAAAGGCGTTTCAAAAGACACCTCTTAGACAGAGACCAATATAACTCATCCAAACATACACAGAATTATGTATAGAGCGACAAGGCAGATTTGTCCTTGAGCACCCTCGACCTATGGATAAAAAAGCAGTTGGATGGAAACAGGCTGGAGACAGCAAATTTCGCACATTTCTTTTTACGCATATTCTGTTTGTCGATAACAAAACGTCGCAAAAAACTGGATGGAAACTTGGCTAATGATGGTTCTCTGATACCTTACTTTAATTAATGACGAGTGTGCACAACTAAATGTCTGTTTTAAATAGTGTTTACTTGTTTTATGTGTATTCATTTGACATTGACTATATATGCTGTTATTATGATAGTTCGTCTGGGGCGGCCCAAGCCTTCAGGGGGCCTAAGCAGAATTTTGTTGAGGCCTCTGTGCCACCAACCATAAAGCTAATTATTGTCAATCCTTTATTGATACTTTTTTACTATAAATCTAACACACCCAATATAAATTTTCTTTTTTTTGTAGCTATATTGCTTACATCACTCTACCAATGTTTTTACCCTTGCTATGATCTTTAATTAATATTAGTTGTTTTTAATTGAATAATGGATTTCATTACCAATATGATATCAACTGAAATATTAAAGCCTTATATAAATTAAAAATAAACTTGATGTAATTTCATACATACTCTTGGGGCTAAGCAGCATGGATTAAACATACTTGGGCCGGCTCTGGTTAAATGTATAACTGTCCTTGTTGTTTTGTTTTTTGTTTTTCCTTTTATGCCTTTCTTTGTTATTGGTTACAAGCAATAAAAAAAAAAAAAGAAAAAGAAAAGAAAACAGTGATGGTCAAGTTACTTCCACAATGTGATATATTCTAGATGACTGGTTGCTGTTGTTTCAAAGTAACTGGGTTCATTCCAGGATTACTGTCTCTGAATTGTAATGTTTACGACTCCTGCATTACTTTTGAGTTACTTTCACCAAAAAGTGCTAAAATGCTAAAATGTTTACTGCAGTTCATTGTACATCCAGTGGAGGGCGACGTGGTCTAGCATAATGACTGTAGACACGCTGTAGAAAATAGCTCTTTTATTCACAGTTTTATTTTGTGACAAAGCTCTTTGGAGTATTGGGGATTTTATTATAAAAACAAAACAGCACTAAATTTCAAGTTAAAATGTGTTCCAACGTATGTTACTGAAATTTGTAGT
>JAVGVS010000528.1:0-85000 GCA_032718565.1 Distichodus sexfasciatus | reverse complement strand
TTCATTTCGGCTCCAGTGGTTAGGGTTGGTGTGTTATGAACCTGTTGTTACTTAAAGTCATTCTTCATTATTAATACAAATGAAAGATACAAACCAAGGAATGTATAGATATGGTTGTGAGACAAACTGCAGGTTGATGAGGGGCAATTCATGTAGAAGTTGACAGCCTTATCCAGGCGACTTACAATTCCTAATTTCAGGGACAGTTCCCTGAGAGCAACTTTGGGTTAAGGGTCTTGCTCAGGGACCCAATGTTGGTAATGCCAGAGGTCGGATTCGAACTCACAACCTCTTGGTCACGAGGTGAGTGTCCTACCACTAGGCCGCAACACACGAACAATGTATGGTGAAAGGTAATAAAATTAACTGCAAGTTGTCACTTTTTAATGCTGATCTAAACACTAGCATAACTGAAAGTCTCTACTGAAAACTGACATTTCTGTGAGCACCGTGCTGATGCAGTAGAAATGAAGTCCAAACCTGTGTGTTGAAGAGCATTAGGTTTGTGATTATGGTGCTGAGGCATGTTTTGCATTGTTTTAATGAGCCCGAGGCTGTTTGCTCAACGTTAAATTTAGAACCTACTTATTAAACTCATTTGTTCCCGCAGTGTGATCCACGGCATGGCATTAAATCTGAAATGCGCTCAGTTTGAAGTCAAAGAAAACCACAGTTGCCGTGGCACAGATTAAATGGAACTCAGGGTGGCTTGGCTGCTTTCGGTAGTTTGTTTTCAGTCTAAAAGTGGGCTAGAGAAGCCACAGCCAGTCGAGCCGCGATTTGGGATAGAAGCGTGAGCTGGATAATTAGAGTGTTTGCAGCGAGCCAGACCACACACAGTGCAGCGTGCGGGGAGACGGACCACACGAGGAGTCCGCAGCAGGTTTTACACCGGCAGCACCTATGCTCTCACCTCAAAACAGGAACTGAAATATGTGCGCTCCACCTTCTACACGAACGCTGCAGTCTGTTGAATAAAAATGTCCAACTCGAGTTGCGTTTTGTGATGCGATATGAATGGAAGTGATGAGTATACAATCCAACTGTGATATTGTCTCCTCTCGATCACTGAAACCAGCTGAATTTCATGGGGAATTGGATCAGAGCAGACCTCGAGACATCAGCGACTGTTGTGTTGTTGTGCGTTCAGTCGATTATAATGTCATATCCTGATGAATCATAATTTACACTGTTAGTGTTAACAGGAATCATGATAACACCTAGTGGTCAAAATCAGAACTACCAAAACAATCAATATTTTGATGTTATTTGAATAATAATGAAATATGAAAGATTATTGTTATTATATTTTATTAAAACTCACAAATCCAAATCATATTGTAGCAGACTTGATAATGGCACATTGATCATTGTCCATTGAATTTATATATTGTATTGTGATGAAAGGCTTGTGATTTACTAGTGATGGTAGAGAATTATAAAGACATAGTTACAACGATGCCTCCATTTCAGACCCATTACTGGCTGATTGCTCTGTGTAGGCTGGAATACGTGCACCACACAGAACCTGAAAAGAAACCACTTGCTATTCAAACGTCTGGCAATAGGTTTCAGTCTTGACTGCATGATAGAACGCAATTAAAAGCGAAAAAATATTGTCTTCATTACACATATGTATTTCACAGCAAAACAAGTCCTTCAAAATTGAGGTATTATATGTTTTCATGAAAGAACTTAAATCAGAAAACTGGCGTACCTATATCGAATGAATCGGACGAGATATGACTGAGATATCAACATTCAAAGGAGTCGGGTTTCTCCTGTCACGCCAAGTGAGAAACGGAGAAATCTGCCTTTGAAGCTAAGCGGCGTAAGCGCTCACAGGCGCTTAGTGCGTTAAGCGACTCACGTTTGCATTTACGGTAGCCCTGCGGCTGCATTCACAGCCACCTGGATAGCCTACCTGCGTTAGAGTTAACTGAGCGTGGGGAGGCGGAGATGGATTCGGGAATGTATTTCACACTGGTCAACCCAGTGGATTTACACAATAAATATTGAAGTAGAAGCGGTCAAAGCAGAAACTTTTAACATTCTGCTGGAATTAAATTCCTCTCACCTCAAGAAAGTCACGTTTTTAGGATGGAAAAGGGGAGGATTTTTCCGGCCTCACAACAGTACAGTATAGACCTTCCACTGTTTCAAAACACTAAAAACAAAAAATCCAAAATTTTACCCCACGCAACATAAACGCTCGTTTTTCTCGGAAACCTCCGTTGCGACAAGCGACTGGTTTTGCCGTGCAGAGTCACATATATTAACGTCTCATGTTAGTGGATCACAACATCACATTTCACTCCAGAATTTCACAGCTTTATCATAAAAAAATCAGTTTTAAAATTAGCGGCTTTGTTAGTAACAGTGAGACATAATTATTATGTAAAATAAATAAGCCGCACAAAACTTTGCCTGAGAAACACTTCTCTCTGTTTATCACTCCCCATCTTTTATCAGTATCCACGTCTCTACAGCAGGCACTGTTAGAAGATTATATCAGTATTCTCCTGCTCTCACAGCTCAAGCGATTCCTTAGTTTTTTTGCTTGTATAAATGCAATTTTATTCAGTTCAGTGTGTATCAGGTGTTTGGCATTGAACACTGTGGATGGCGGTGAGTGTGTAGAGGGAGGAATGTAAGTGAAAGTGAGTCATTGTGAACACACCACAACACACAGTGCACCACAACGAAATGTGACCAATGCATTTAATCCATCTGTGAAGGAGCAGTGGGCAGCTAGTAAGCGCTCGGTGGGGACGGTACCTTGCTCATGAGTACCTCAGTGGTAACTTTACCCGCCCTGGATTTGAACCTGCGACCTTCTGATCATGGGGTGAACACCCTACCGTTACGCCACCAGCTGCCCCTTAAGACTGATATAAGACTGATCCGGGTACAGTTTTAGGCAGTGTGTGATTTATGAAGAGAACGTTGTTTGCAGGTGTGTGAAGTGTTTTATGAATGATAAACATCACCGTATGTTTGCTTGTTGTTTTGCAGAAGGTCATTTGCTGTTCTCTGTACTCGGAGGCTGCGGCGGTGCTCAGGAGAGCTGGAATGTTCTGTTCTGAAGCCTGTTTATAAGGTGTTTTGCATTGACCTTTTATAGCGATATTTCTTCATTTCCATATTCTTGAGGTGATTTGCATTGAGTTTAATGTTTGAAGATGGTGGTGTAGAGGCTGGAATATGAGACTGATCCAGGTACAGTTCCATGTAGGGTTATGATCTTATGATTTATGGAGGGATCGTTGGTTGCAGGTGTTTATGATTTTCAACTTCAGTATGCTGTTAGCCTGCCCTGTTTTATACCTGCGTGTTTGCTTGTTGTTTTGCAGGTGACTAACTGCAGTTCGTCCTGCGCTGGTGCTGCCTCTACATTCAGGAGAGCTGGAATGTTCCGTTCCGACTCCAGTTCATCCAATACGCCTGACTGCTGCCCCGCGGATCTGCCAGCTCACCTCCGCAGCCCGTAAGACCGCCCCCACTCAGACAGTTGTCCACACCTCCTCCAGCCAGCCAGCCTGCCAGCCAGCCAGCTAGCTAGCTAGCCGCCCCCCAGGCCGGGTGTGGGCGTGCGATGGCGCAGCGCGACGTTGAGAGTTGGCGCTGCGCACTGTGATGTCCGAGGTGGGCAGCCCGGGCGAGAGCGGGCGTGGCGCTCCCAGGTTCTTCGTGGGCTGCGAGGAGGATGAGGGCGAGGGCCCGGACCGGTACGGCAGCGTGACGACCGACATGGAGCTGTACGACGACGAGCAGCAGGAGGCCGACTCGGTGAGCGCCAAAAGGGAACGGGGTTCGCTGATGGCACAGTGGATAGCGTTGTTGCTTCACACCTCCAGAGTCAGCAGTTCCAATGCCATTCCCAGCTTTATGTGTGTGAAGTTCACTCCGGTTTCCTCCCACAGTCCAAAAAACCATGTATATAACGCCTGTAGGTGTGTGTTTTTGTGTGTGCCCTGTGGTGAGTTGCCGTCTACCCAGGGTTGGTCCCCCGCCTCGCCCTCATTGCACCCGGATCGGTTCCAATAGGGCTGGCGGAAAGACCCCACAGCCGACCTGGGGATCGAACCCAGGATCTTCTTGCTGTGAGGCGGCTGTGCCACCGTGACCAGGACCAACATTCAGAACCTCTTCTCCATGAATGAATGAATGAATGAATGGCTTTGTGCATTTCTTTTGTGTCGTTGTAATTTGGGCAGAAGTTCTGTTCAAGCTGCTGCGTGGTCTGTGTTGCTCACCGCTGTTCTTCTGCAGCCTCCAGAGCGTCAGATCGTGGTGGGAATCTGCTGCATGATGAAGAAGTCCAAGTCCAAGCCCATGACGCAGATCTTGGAGCGTCTCTGCAAGTTTGAGTACATCACCGTGGTCATCTTCCCCGAGGACGTCATACTCAACGAGCCGGTGGAGAAGTGGCCCCTGTGTGACTGTCTTATCTCCTTCCACTCCAAAGGTGAGCGTCGGCCCAACGCGAGACCCACCGCCCCACTCTAACCTCTCCTTAAATTAGAATCTAAAATAGTTAGGCTCAAAACGTGAACTTTGGCTCAATTCGTACTCTCCAATGTGGTCTTTTTATACGAAAGTTGTCCTCAAACGGCTCCACTCCTGATTCCTCACCAGGTTTCCCCCTGGACAAGGCAGTGAGTTACGCGAAACTCCGAAACCCGCTGCTCATTAACGATTTGAACATGCAGTACTACATACAGGACAGGTGAGCAGGATGCACTCACGTGTGACTGAAACGTGAAAAAGAGTTGTTGTCGTGAGCTGTTTTAAATCGGGATCGTGACATTATTGTCCCTCTGTTTCCGGCTGCAGGAGGGAGGTGTACCGCATCCTGCAGGAGGAAGGGATCGACCTGCCGCGCTACGCCGTGCTCAACCGGGATCCGGACAAACCGGACGGTACGCCGACTCCAGAGCCCTGCTTTACGTTTCGTAGGTCGCAGTGTGACGTTAGCTCTCGTATCTGTCTTTTGTTCGCCGCTCGAGGATGAGTGGAGAGGGAATAAACGGCCCCGGGACATCCTGTTCTGCCGTCTCGCTCTGTTTTACTTTAGCCTTCGTGGGTAAAAATAGTCACTCCAGGAGAGGTGGGTAAGAGAGTTTAATGGCCTTACAGTGAAGAACAGCGTGTCAGTTAAACGGCTACCGATCCCAGATGCAGCATGAACACGAACATGGTTCAGTTCCACCTCACAGTAACACACCAGTGATCATCAGACTTGGCTTTTTATTAGAGGAGATGAATATTTTAGCCTGGTGTATTCATCATGGGTTGGAAATAAGTTGTGCGGAAGTCTGTGACGAGATTCTTCAACACGCTGAAGTTGTTGTGGTCACTGCAAAGGTTTCATATAAAGGCTAAAATCCATAAAGCATGCCATTTTTGAGTATTAATTTCCAAAAATAAAATTAAAAAACAAAAATGAGGCCTTTTCTGCTTTGCCAGTTTGCGCTGAAATAGAAGATTAAGGGCAACAGCAGAAAACACTCTGTTTTTTTCATTTTGGTTCTTATCAGAGTGGTTTCTGTGTTGAGTGTCCAGTTTCAGTTTTTCTCCATTTTTATTTCGCCTTAAAACCAGAACCCTTACAAAAAAGTTTAGGCTTCTGGCAAACAGTTGCCATTTACCTTTGCCGATGTTGCCACAAATTTGCAGCAAGGTCGTATTTTCACATTCAAATTAGGTCTGTGAAAACTTGCGGTGGACTTCTGGCAAACTTTATTCACCTGGCAAATTTGTCACCAAAACAAGTTTGTCATTACTGGCTAATTCGCCCCGTGATCAGAAAGTCGCAGGTTTGGATCCAGGACCGGTAAAGTTACCACTGAGGTACTCTTGAGCAAGGTACCGTCCCCCAGCACTGCTTCCCGGGCACCGCCCTTGTTAGCTGCCAAATGACAAATAATCACTCACTTTTACTGTAATTGCTTTGGCAAATCACTGGTAAATACATTTGTCACTAGTGGTGATTTGTCATTGTTGCCAGAACATTGCTGCAAGTTTGACACTAGTGACTGATAACGACAAACTTGTGGCAACATATTCCGGTAAACTCCACTGTTCGCCACAAATTAACCACAGGTTTGCTACAATCATTTTGTTTTTGTAGGGGAAGTCCGACTTCTTTTGGAGATGAATATTAGGTATTTTGGTTTCACTGCAAAAAGATCAGTGTCAGAGAATAAGAAAAAGAAAAGGATAATAAGAAAAAAGGTACCAGAATCAAGCAAAAGTATCTGCCAATATAGTGAGAAAATTTATCTCGTAAAGATCTCCTACAACAAGAAAAAAAACTTTCCCCTTTTCCACGTTTTTAGCTTTAATATTCTTAAAATAAGCAAAGTTGTCATGAATTTCTTAACTCGCAGTGGAGAGCATGAGAACCTGTCCGTTCTCTTAATTAAAGTTCTTATTTCATTTTAAGAAGTTCTTATAATCAGTACATTTTTCTTAATAAGATAATTGTAGCCCATTTTCTTAAAGTTAGATTATTTATCTCACACATACAAGTCTAGTCAAGTCAGTTATTCTTAAAATAAAAAAACAAGATAGATTTGTTCTTTTTAAGATTTTCTGGCTTGTTAAGATTTCATTTTTTGCAGTGTTGAATATGAAAAAAAATGAATAAACAAATGAAACACAGGGTTAAAAGGTTTGAGCTCAAAAACCAACACCAGTCTTCTTATTCCAGCTGTATGAGTGTGTGTCGTGTGGACACACACAATATTTTGTTACCAATATCAGTTTTGATGGGTTTTTGTTGTGTGTGTGTGTGTTGTGTGTGTGTTATGTGCGTGCAGAGTGTAACCTAGTGGAGGGCGAGGATCAGGTGGAGGTGAATGGAGAGATCTTCCCCAAACCCTTCGTGGAGAAGCCGGTCTCAGCAGAAGACCACAACGTGTACATCTACTACCCCACGTCGGCCGGCGGGGGCAGCCAGCGCCTCTTCAGAAAGGTTTGGGTTGTTTTACACACTGCTCTACTACCCCCCACCTCCCCGTCAAATGGACATAGCGCATGATCTCAGCCCCGTCCAGGAATAGAGCAGCCTTGATTTTTGTGATGCCATAAAACCCAGAAGACTTTGCTGACATTTGAATACAGCAGCTTGGGCTCCGTCCTGTGTACGCTGGCCGCGTCCCAGACCTTTCAAAGAGCTGGACACGCATCGTGCCGTTTACTACGTGCTGTTCTTCTCGCCACCTGTTCTCGGCCTTGCTGCGTGTGAGGAGTGAGCGGTGTGTGTCGGTGGAACGGATTTGACCAGGCTAGATGTGGGCAGTGAGCAGAGCAGTGGTGATTTAGTGGTGATGGTCATTCCTGATGTGATGAACACTTCACGAAGCAGATCCATGTTTTAAAATGAACATCTTCACACACACACGCACACACACCTCAGTAAGAGTGTTGATTTCCGTCTGCAGATTGGGAGCAGGAGCAGCGTGTACTCCCCCGAGAGCAGCGTGCGGAAGACCGGCTCCTACATTTATGAGGAGTTCATGCCCACAGACGGCACAGACGTGAAGGTACGGCTCGGAGCTGAAGCCATATTCAGAACCGATATATATTGACCTGTGTAGGTTATTTTGATTATTTAGGAAATTCTCTTTAAACTTTGCTTGTAAATCTTGCTCTCACTTCCCCCAGAGTCTGTTGATGTAGTGTCCCCTTAAGCGCAGACCAGTGTGACTCCGCCACGTCCAGTTTGCACTACATCTGTGTGTGTTTCCTTCAGTTGTTTTACCATCATAAAAATATCCACTCTTTCGTTAGAACCCAAACGCCAGCTTTAATAGTGGAGCAGATTTACAAACCTCATCAGTCCACTATGAGGATAAAACACAAAACCAAGGCAAAATGTTAAATTAGTCGTGATATTACTGGTCATGATATTGTCCGGCCCTAGTTCAGCACTCCCCCCTCGTCTCCTCAGTGACTGGTTTTTAGGTGAGTATGTGTGTGTAACACGTTTTTATGCATTTTGGGGGCTTTTTGTCCCCTAAAATCACTTCTATTTGTTTTTTGATGGCTTTGTGGGGACATTTGAGAGGTCCCCATGAGGAGACATGACTATAGAAAATGTGCCTGTTTTATTTGAGGTTTACTGAGGTTAAGATTAGGTTGAGAGTTAGACGTTAGAGTTAGGATTAGCTGTGGAATGATATACGTCTAATCATCATGGGAGTCTATTGAATGTCCCCACAAAGATAGTGTTACAAGTGTGTGTGGTGTAGATTTCCACGTGTTAATAATCTTTTGTGTTTGCGCCGCAGCCGAGGCTGTATCTGAGTCAGGAATGAAGCGGGAGTGTTTAGTGGACTTTAACTACACAAATCCAGTGATATTTGTTTTAGATTAAAACGCTTTCCTGCAGTGACGCATTAAAAACTCTTTAGGGGGTCACATCACCTGCACTTTATAAGCACAGCTCGAGGTGTGTGTGAGAGACGAATAAAGAATTGAGGTTCTCCCACATGTAGGGCTGGGTGATATCTTAAATCAATATCACGATTAAATAAAAAATTGACCTTAATTCAAATTTAATGGATTTTTTTGGTTTGTTTTTTGCTGTCAATGATCTGGTTAGGATATGGCAAGAAATGCTAGCCGTTAGCCCGTGTAGCGTGGATGGTTAACCCAAAACGCGGAGGAGACGCAAATAGGTAGGCGAACTACGCGAGTTGATCTAAGAACTCTAACACAAAGAGTGAAGATTCCCACAGATGACTGAGCGGTGAGCCGCGAGAATAATCCTCCTTTTATACTTCCCAATCGCGCCGACTACTTCCGGCTCCTCGTGCCGGTCGTGTGATCGGAGTGCGTGTGACATTTGCCCTCATAGGTTACTGATGAGGTTTGTACTGTAAACGTAGGGCCCTATGATTTACGCGATGCGGAAAACGCGGACAGAATCGACAAATAATTCAACAAATAAAATGGAATCCATTGTAAAACGCGGAATGTCGTATAATTCGCTGATATCGGTGTGTGGGCAAAGCAATGGTTTCTAATAAATTTTGGCCCCCTGTACGTGTTACCTGTTGAGACGGGACTCAGCTTTCCACACACACAAACGCACAGACACAGAGGGGGAAAAGTCTACGGTCAGCTATGGCGAAGAGGCTGAAACACCGAAGTCCTCAAAAAAATGACGGAATTCGAGTGTTAGTGCTAAGTTTAGAGCAGAATGATACCCAAATGATTTTTATGAATCGGGAGAACAACTCTTTTGTAAGTTTTGCCAGCACGCGATAGACTGCACCCGCAAGAACGCGTGACGACCACTTACAGTCAAAAACTCGCATCAGAAACGTTTCGTTTTGCATGAAAAAAATGAATGTTTTTTGTTGTTTACAGGTAAATGTTTTACCAAAGCAGTAAATGTTCTGCTGAACCCCAGCACTTTGTTGATGTTGAATAACTCATTTAATGTGAATTTTTTTCTGTTGCATTGTTTTTTTCCCCATCCACTCCATAATTAGACACTTTTTAGGTGAATAAATAGGATTATAAAAATGGAAAAACAGAATTCAGGAAAAAATTAAACGGAATTTGGGTAAAATCAAAACGGATTTCATAGGGCTCTATAAATGTGCTTGAGTATCAAAGCTGGGATGTTTTGTCTAAGGAAAGAGTGCACATCTTTGTGATTTTTAATAGTTTTTGCAGTAAAAACAAACCGATGGAAACCCGCTGAAGGACATATCAGCTGAATTCTCTTTTAAAATAAGAAAAACAGAACTGTAATAATAATCAAAATAACCATGATGGACAAGATTACATCAGTTAGAGGACATGAATGTTGGTTTTGATTGATCTTCAGTTCATTGCCCTTCCCTTTTTAATAGTTAACACTAAGTTCTATGGTCTTCTTGTAAAGCAGCTGTGTGTGTGTGTGTGTGGTCAGGTGTACACGGTGGGGCCAGACTACGCCCATGCCGAGGCGAGGAAGTCCCCTGCTCTGGACGGTAAAGTGGAGAGGGACAGCGAGGGGAAAGAGATCCGGTACCCGGTGATGCTGACCGCTATGGAGAAACTCGTGGCTCGAAAAGTCTGTCTGGCTTTCAAGGTCAGTGCTGTTCCTCAAGACATCAGAGCTGTGTGTGTGTGTGTGTGTGTGTGTGTGCTGGACTCTTGTGCAGAACTGCTTATCAGCATCAGATTTATTTATTTTTTGACTCCAGTTCTCTAGACGACATAGATACCATAAAACAGACTTTATAAATACTATGAAACAGAAGGGAAGGTACCGTACTCATGAGAACCTTAATGGTACCTTTACCGGTCTGGGACTGTACCCGGGGACTCTACTATCACGGTTTTGTAGCTGTGATGTGAAAACTGGTCGAGTAGAAAGACTTTGACTAAAATGCATTGAAGTGAATTGGGAAAGAACGAGGGATGATTTCAGTAAGAAAAAGACGAGTACGGGTGGAAACAGATTGACATGTGTGTTCAGTGAGGTGGTCTGAGGCGCCATAAGAACCGCGTTGACTGTTGTGTGAAAACAGGCCGAGGGAAGCTTTCCAGTCCCAATCCCATGTGTTATTAATGGGAGAAAACCAATGGATTCCTGTAGGGAAAATAAACGACAGAAAACCAGGATGAAAAAGACGAGTGCGAGTCATGATGGTCACAGACATGAGAAAAGGCTCATGGATCCTCGATTCACGTCGCATTTTGTGGCTTTGTGAAGAACGGCGGCTGCGCAGTAAAGTATCAAAGTCTGAGCTCCGTGTTAGTCTATGGGGGAGAAACGGATGTAAAAATGGACAGAACTCACGAACGAGTGCACGTATAACTACAACATGTATAAAAGGACCCCACACCGCTATAGAGCACACATTATAGAGCTGGTTTTAGAGTTTCTGGAGCGAAAACTGTAGAAGGAGCGGTGGTCAGAAAAGGTTTGTGGAATAAAAATGGGAGAACAACTGTAACTGTCATAATTACGTTACAGCAGATGCTAGAACCGTTCATGAAGGTGATGGTATGAGGAAATAAAGCAGTGATTCCCTCATGATGACATGACCCGCTCTGCTCCTGCAGCAAACGGTGTGTGGTTTCGACCTCCTGCGGGCCAACGGACACTCGTACGTGTGCGACGTCAACGGCTTCAGCTTCGTCAAGAACTCCATGAAGTATTACGACGACTGTGCTAAAATACTCGGGTGAGTTAGAGCCGCCTTGCAGCAACACCGGCCCTGGCGACGGTGCAGTCGCTCAAACTGCTTAAGACCCAGCTTAAGACTAGCCTTATCCAGAGCCACGTCCATCTCCTAATTACAGGTGGGGTTAAGACTCTTGCTCAGGGGCCCAGTGGTGGTAGTGCTGGAGGTAGAATTCAAACCCACAACCTCTTGCTCCAGAGGTGAGTATCCTAACCACCATCACCCCGGGAAGCCACCGTTGGGCCCCTGAGGAAGACCCTTGACCCCAGGCTGGAGGAGACGCTCCCTGTAATTAGGACATGGGCGTTGCGCTGGATGAGAGTGTTTGCTCTATGTCATAAATGTATTACTTTAGTGTTGAGAACATGCACCGAATGTTATCTGTTTGTTTATGTGCTGCTCCTATGGGAACAGCTCGACTGCTGTGTTGATGGTGTATGTGTGTGTGTGGGCGGGTATTTATGGCGTTGTGGGGACCTTTTTGTCCCCTAAGATCACTTTTAATTGTTTTTATCGGTGAGTGTGTGTGTGGGTGAGTATTTATGGCGTTGTGGGGACCTATTTGTCCCCCAAATTCACTTTTATTCGTTTTTATGGGGGTGTATGTGTTGGTATTTATGACGTTGTGGGGTCCTTTTTGTCCCCTAAGATCACTTTTATTCGTTTTTATCGGTGGGTGTGTGTGTGTGTGTGTGGGTGAGTATTTATGGCATTGTGGGGACCTTTTTGTCCCCTAAGATCACTTTTATTCGTTTTTATCGGTGAGTGTGTGTGTGTGTGTGTGTGTGGGTGAGTATTTATGGCGTTGTGGGGACCTTTTTGTCCCCTAAGATCACTTTTAATTGTTTTTATGGATGAGTGTGTGTGTGTGTGTGAGTATTTATGGCGTTGTGGGGACCTTTTTGTCCCCTAAGATCACATTTAATCGTTTTTATCGGTGAGTGTGTGTGTGTGGGTGAGTATTTATGGCATTGTGGGGACCTTTTTATCCCCTAAAATCACTTTTATTCTTTTTTTTTTTTTTGTGGGGACATTTGAGAGGTCCCCATGAAGAAAAATGACTATAGAAAATGTGCATGTTTTATTTGAGAAACTGAACGAGGTAAAAGATGTGCTTTTGTTTACTGAGGTTAAGGTTAGGTGTAGGTAAAATTATACATCTACTCATTATGGGAGTCTCTGGAAGGACCTCACAAAGATAGTGTGTGTGTGTGTGTAGGAACCTGGTAATGCGGGAGCTGGCTCCACAGTTCCTGATCCCCTGGTCCATTCCCACTGAGGCGGAGGACATCCCCATCGTCCCCACCACGTCCGGCACCATGTGAGCTCTTCTCCATAACACTCGAGCCATCTCATTTCTTACTGTCTAAGAACTTGCGCGTACTTGAATACATCTTTGTGTTTTTATTGACTTATCGATAAATGTGTTGATATATTTATAGAGTCACATATGAGCATGTTTACAGATCTGTTTTATTGTTATGTTTTTAGCTGATTTTATCATATTATATCCTGGGCTGGGCAGTCGTAATGCGGCTAATTTTCCCCTCAGTGACTCAGTCTGATCACTCTCTCAGTGCTGGGGTCCAGACTGCATGTAAAACACTAAACATCCACTATGTGGCACTGAACGTGACCACTTCTTTCCTGGTGAGATTGTTGATGCAGGACACAAGCTTCCATTAACTCTCCTGTCCAGCACACTATTAAAGTAGAAGTAGACGCTGTTGGTGCTGATCTCGTCTGGCTGTATATCACTGACATAAATGAGATTTTCCCCTGAAATGCAACATAAATTCAAACAAACTCTTTCCATCTGTATGTTGCTTCTTTTCTCAGAACTCACAGGTGAAGGTGGTTTGGAGCGCTGCCTAAATAACTGTGTTTTTCCTGCAGGATGGAGCTGCGGTGCGTGATTGCGGTGATCCGACACGGAGATCGCACTCCCAAGCAGAAGATGAAGATGGAAGTCAGGAATCCCATGTGAGCCGACTGATGTTACTACACTCACAGTGTGGGGCTCACACACACACACACACACAAACACACACACACAGTCAGGGCGGTGACTGACCGGTCTGTGTCTCTTTTCTTAGGTTTTTTGAGCTGTTTGAAAAATATGGAGGTTACAAGACGGGCAAACTGAAGCTGAAGAAACCCAAACAGCTGCAGGTAACTCTCCATTCCTTCCTTCCTCCCACCCTCCCTCCCTCCATCCATCCATCCATCAATCACCTCATCCCTCTCTCCTCCATCTCTGTCCTTCTTGTGACCGGGTGTGATTTTTATTTTTTTTTTTGTGTGTGTGTGTGTGTGCAGGAGGTTCTGGACATCACCAGACAGCTGCTGGCCGATTTGGGGCAGCACAACGACTGTGAGATTGAGGAGAAGTCGTCCAAACTGGAGCAGCTGAAGACGGTGCTGGAGATGTGAGTGGTCTGTTTGAGAAGTGGGACACGTGAACTGGAACATGTCGTCTCTCCTCATCAGTTTGGAGAATGGGGCTGACCGATTATCAGCAACGATGTTCAGGAGGTTTATGATTAAGAGTATCAGTCGTGTTTTAAACTGATATTCAGATAAAATTAATGTAAATGTACGTTAAATCCGAAACAGCCGCTTCCTGTCAGTCTGCACCACAGTGAGCTCTGCTTTCTACACCACAACCTGCTGAGAGACGAGTATCAAGTGTACCTCTTACTAGGGCTGGGTGATGCCACCTCAAATCACTATCACCATTGATTGAAGATTTATCCTGGATTATGATTAATAGATGATTATATCGGTTGTTGTTGTTTTGTACTCACTGAGCGCGTTTGGTGTCAGGTACGGACACTTCTCCGGCATCAACAGGAAGGTGCAGCTGACCTACCTGCCACACGGACGACCTCGTACCTCCAGCGAAGAGGAGGGTGAGCCATCAACAATAGTAGTGACAGTGCCTACCATGATGTTAGGGACCAAAACACATTTTCCTTGATTTACCTCTCCTCTCCTCGATGTAAAATCTTTAATCAAACAATTCAGACTTGACCTTTTTGTAGCTGGTCAGCGTTTGTCCAGGTGATGGAAAAGTGCGTTGATGAGAATTTTCCCCCATCTTCGTTAACATAATGAACGCTGGTTTTCTGCCGCGTAGAAACGCGTAAGGACGGTCCGTCCCTGCTGCTGGTGCTGAAGTGGGGAGGAGAGCTGACCCCTGCAGGCCGGGTGCAGGCCGAGGAGCTGGGCAGGGCATTCCGCTGCATGTACCCTGGAGGACAAGGTAGAGCTGGGTGATATCACACAAAATCAGTATCACGATTAATGAACTTTTACCTCAGTTATGATTCAAGAATGTTCTGTTGTGTTTTGTTCTCATAGTTCACTGACGAGGTTTCTAGTGTAAATCTGCTAGTAAAGCTGGAATATTGTGTCTAATGAAAGAATGAATATCTTTGTGATATTAAAATAATTGTGGGAAACATTACATGAACACACTAATGAGCAGATTTCTGTGTATGTGTGTGTGAGATGTGTTTTTACTGACGCATGGGATCTGGCCAGTTTATGGTTTTAAAAATCACCTGTTTTATTATTTTTGCTGAGGAAGTTGGGGAACTCTGTAACGGGTTCCTGTTTAAACCGTAAGATGAGAAGTGAAAATTCACAACTTGGCGTTTAGTTCATTGTTCAATGCTTTTCCCCCTGTCTGTGTGAGTAGATGCAAGTCTGTAGGATGTGAGCAGGGCTCACGTTAGAAGGGCTGAAAAATACCTGGGCCTCTTACAGCATTAACCTCCCTGCTGCCAGAGCGGGACGATACGATCTCAAATCAATATATCATGATTAAATACAGTGTGTGAGGTCATCTCAAATTAGCCTTTTCACTGCATCCACCTGATGCGTTGTCTTATGCTTGAGTGACTGAAGCGTGCAAATAAGGTCATAAGAAGGGGAATTTTGGATGAGGAAAAGTGGGAAGAAAAATATTCTATATATCTACAAAAAGGGGGCTCTGAATAAAAATATTGGACAAGCTTTGTACCTGTTTGTGTGTAGGAGACTACGCTGGTTTCCCCGGCTGCGGTCTGCTTCGGCTGCACAGCACCTACCGTCACGACCTCAAGATCTACGCCTCCGATGAGGGCAGAGTGCAGATGACCGCGGCTGCCTTCGCTAAGGTACACTGTGTGAGTGTGTTTGTGAGTGTGTTTGTGAGTGTGTAAGTGTTGTGAGGTGATGTAATTGTTCGGTTGTGGCGGTGTGCCTGGTACAGGGCCTGTTGGCACTGGAGGGAGAGTTGACGCCCATCCTGGTGCAGATGGTGAAGAGTGCCAACATGAACGGGCTGCTGGACAACGACATCGACTCGCTCAGCGGCTGCCAGCACCGCGTCAAGGCCAGACTGCACGACATCATGCAGAAAGACCAACCCTTCAGCCAGGAGGACTTTGACAAGGTCTCCATCCAAACAACCTGCTTTAGGCCCGAGCAGTATGACAAATATATACAGTACTGTGCAAAAGTTTTAGGCAGGTGTGAAAAAACGCTGTAAACAAAGAATGCTTTCAGAAATATAAATAATGATTATCAGTTTGCAAAATGCAAAGTGAGCAAACAAAAGGAAAATCTAAATCAAATCAATATTTGGTGTTACTACCTTTTGCCTTCAAACCAGCATCAATTCTTATAGGTACACTTGCACAAACTCAGGGATTTTGTAGGATTATAGTCCTTATATTATTTTGTAGTCATTATATTATTTTGTAGGATTATAGGATTATAGATCTGTGGTTAGTTCTCCAAGATGTTTGGAACAACCTACCAGCCGAGTTCCTTCAAAAACTGTGTGCAAGTGTACCTAGAAGAACTGATGCTGTTTTGAAGGCAAAGGGTGGTCACACCAAATATTGATTTGATTTAGATTTCTCTTTTGTTCATTCACTGCATTTTGTTGATTGATGAAAATAAATGATTAACATTTCCATTTTTGAAAGCATTCTTTGTTTATAGCATTTTTTCACACCTGCCTAAAACAGTACTGTATATAAATAAATAAATATACGCATTGTAGATTAATATGGAAGACATTAAAAACTAAGCAGGAACACATGGAATAATGCAGTAAAGTGAAAACAGACATTTTTTACATTTCTGATTCTTCAAAGTCGACACCTTTAGCTTTGACGAAAGCTTTACGCATTTTCTCCATGAGAATTGTGAGATATCTACCTGGAACGGTTCTCAGTTAACGGGTTTGCCGTGTCAAGAGTTAATTCTAGTAATTTCTTGCCATTTTGATGTGTTTGAGTTTGAAAGCTCTATTTGACGACTGTTCTACTCCACATTATGGCAAGACATAGTGAAGGTTAATAATTAGTTGAAGACATCAGTCCAGAAAATTTCAAGAACTTATCCTCATAACATATCCTCAAGTGTAGTCGCAAAAACTATTAAACATGATGATGAAACTGGTTGTCATGAGGAAAGTTCTGTTCTGCAGTATATGGGCAGAGTCTGCCTCGGTTTTTACAAGACTTATTAAATTGCAATTCATTTGCTGTATCTCCCAAAATCCTTCCTCTGATAAAAGCTGCGATTGTGTTCGCCTGAATTAAGCATTCTGGGAGTTTACAGGTGTGTCACAGACCGGTTTGTTCCAGGCATCAGAAGTCCTTTTCATTAATAAACTATTAATTAACTGAACTTACAGAAAATGTATTCTATGGTGATTTATGCTGCGATTTGAGTTTTTGTTCATATTGCGCAGCTCTAAACTGCTTTACCTGTCAGATGAATGTGAGCACGTCGACACTTCATCTCCCTTATACTCGAAATAATTCTGATACTGCTGCAGTGTGTGATGTAGATTAACATGAGATTTTCATGTCTGGGGGGGGGGTCAGCTGGCTCCCACCTGCAGCACGTCTCTGCATAACTCCATGAGTGCGGTGGAGAATCCGGTCAGCACCTGTGATAAAGTCTACGCCCTCGTCCAGAGTCTCACCTCCCAGATCCGCAGGAGACTCGAGGACCCCAAATCTGCAGGTTACCGCCTTAATCTACTGAACAAACAAGATAACAACATATTAATTATTAACTTCAAATGTTACTTTAATTTATTTGCATTTGGGGAGTTAATTGAGAGGGTTCTGGGCTTCCTGTTTAAGAAAACAATGAGGACGAGATTGTGTGTGTGTGTGTGTCGTCAGACCTGCAGCTGTACCACAGTGAGACCCTGGAGCTGATGCTGCAGCGCTGGTCCAAGCTGGAGAGGGACTTCCGCATGAAGAACGGCCGCTACGACATCAGCAAGATCCCCGACATCTACGACTGTGTCAAATACGACGTGCAGCACAACGCCACGCTGGGCTTGGAGGACACGCTGGAGCTGTTCCAGCTGTCCCGGGCCCTGGCCGACATCGTCATCCCTCAGGTAACGCCCACCTGGCGTCGGAGCGGGGTGGTGGAGGAGGACCTTCTCAAACCAACACTGGCTATTATAAATATTTCGTCAGTTTTACATTTTCTTTAGTCATTGTTCGTAATCACGTTACAAATAAATACACACTACAGTAACACTTCAGTGGGCAGTTGATAGTGTAACGTTTTGGGAGTTGGCCTCGTGACTGGCGGGTCATTGGTTCAAGTCCCGGACCGGTAAAGGTACCGCTGAGATACTGATGAGCAAGGTACCCTCCCCAAGCACTGCTCCCCGGGTGGTGCCCACATCGACTACCCACTGCTTTTTTACAAATGGGTCAATGGCAGAACGTTCTTAGAAACAAATCCAAGAAAGACCACTGGTGCGTCGGGTCCAGCGTTCTGATGACTGTGCAGCAGTTTTGAGCTTTCGTAAACACGTTGTTCTCGATCTGACCTGGTGTCTGCAGGAGTACGGTATCAGCAGGGAGGAGAAACTGGACATAGCATATGCCTACTGTCTGCCCCTCATCAGGAAAATCCAGCTGGACCTGCAGAGGACACACGAGGACGAATCGGTCAACAAACTCCACCCACTGTCAGTCTCTCTCTCTCTCGCTCTCTCTCTTCCTCTCTCTCTCTCTCTGGAACTACATACTGGAGACATGATGCATGCATGACTCCTGCTTATCCGTGGTGTGTGTGTGTGTGTGTCCCAGGTACTCCCGTGGCGTCCTGTCTCCGGGGCGACACGTGAGAACGCGGTTGTATTTCACCAGCGAGAGCCACGTCCACTCCCTGCTCAGCCTCTTCCGCTACGGAGGACTGCTGGACGTAAGTGTTGACTCGGCCATGTGCTGTCCAACTCTCCTCTGTCCTCTTATCCCTCTACCGCTTCACGCTGCGCTCGTGTGCAATTGTGGTGTGAGTGACAGCAAGGCTTTCAGTGTTGATTGGCTACTACTCCTGTGACATATAGCCAATCGGAGACTGTTGTGGGCGGGACATTAAATGAAGCAGCGAGTCGAGAGCAAGCGGCTCAGAGAGAAGAGACGGCAGTTGAGCCACAGTAGCGCACCATGTAGTTAGTTAATATCGGTGATGGTCAAAATTAAACGCTGATAATCGGTCGACCCTTAAAATATACCAACAATAACAATACAACGGATCGTATATTATTACTCTAGATGTGAGGTGTATTAGGGCTGGGCGATATGACCGCAAATCAATATCACAAATTGATTGAAGATTTTACCTCAATTACGATTAATGCACTGTAAATCTGCTCAACTTTTTTAAAAGCTTACGTTTACAGCATTTTACTGTGCCGGTCTCCCTGCAGCAACTTGGGGTTAAGGCTCTTGCTCTGGGATACAGTGATGGTTCTTGGGATTCGAACCCCAATCTTATGGTCAAAACCACAGGGTTTCAGTCACTTAGACCACCGCACCAGCATCACCCTATAAGCCGTGTTTCTGACTGACCCAGCTCTGTTCCAGGAGGAGAAGGACCAGCAGTGGAAAAGGGCCATGGACTACCTGAGTGCCGTCTCAGAGCTCAACTACATGACCCAGATCGTCATCATGCTGTACGAGGACAATAACAAGGTATGTTTCTCACACACACACACACACACACTCCGCTGTGGGGACTCTGCTACTTTACACTAACACAGTGCAGGGCATTGATGAGACCTTACTTTCCCATAGAGCTGGGCGATATGGCCTAAAAATAAAATCTCCGATTTGTTCACAATAAATCCGATTTTCGGTTTTAATCGATTTTCTCCTCCCCTACTCAAAATCAAACTACAGATGGCAAATAAATGGTTCAAAACTACGTCAGTTGTGGCAGAATAATACGACACCTCCTCCTCCAGCTCTCTACCGATTCTTTGACGTGTTTCATTATACAGTTGTGGTCAAATTCAGAAAAAATATTTGCCGCTTGGAAGCACGTACTTCGGGTCAAAAACTTTTGGCATGTTAATGAATCCCGGCTTTTCCACAGTATGTACGGGCACCATGTCTTTTGCAGTATACATAGGGCCCTATTAAATCCGTTTTGTTCTTTCCTAAATTCCGTTTTGTTTTTCCCTGAATTCCGTTTTTCCATATTTATTCTTCTGAATTCCGTGTTTTATATTATAATCATATTTATTCACCTAAAAAGTGTCTAATTATGGAGTGGAGGTGGGGGTCACATTTAACCGTGCACTCGATTCTTCAATTTGTGTTCTCGAGTGTCACATTTGCGCGCGCGACTGTGAAATTTACGCCCGCGAATTTTTTGCAGCAAGCCATTTTGCGCGCTCTTGTTTTGGCCCTGATGTGACGCCATACTTTTCCCCTGTCGTTGCCATGTTGTTTGTGAATCTGCTACAGGGTTTGGGTGCGCCGCGCTAATTTACCCGTGTAGAACGATGCGTCGCATTAGTTCCGCTTTTGGCGCCCGCGCGTAAAATAAGTAATAAAATCGATTTTCATAAAAACACATCGTCCTGAACTGTAATTTCGAATTAATCATGAAAATCGATATATCGCCCACCTCTACTTTCCCTAAATGACTGCCATGAAGGGTTCTTAATCAGGACATGCACCACAGCGTTTTTAACTGTTGTAGCAGTTGGTAGTGTAACGGGTGAGGGAGTTGACCCTGTGATCGGAGGGTCGCTGGTTCAAGTCCCGGACTGTTAAAGGTATCACCGAGGTACTCGTAAGCAAGGTACTGTCTCCAAGCACTGCTGCCAGGACGCTGATAGAGCTGTCCACTGCTCCTTCACGGATGGGTCAAATGCAGAGCTGACGTGGTTGTGGTGAAAGCTGTGCTGTGCTGTGTTCACAATGACAAATAATAATCACAAACTTAAATTTACTTAAACCGTTCTTTACAACCCAAACTGACTCATGGTAACTCTTCCTGTCTGATACGGACTTGCTGTTTAACACTGTGTTCGTTGTGTAACAAAAAGGAACACTGCACATTACCATTACATTCCCATTTACATTTATCCCACAACATTTACATGTATCCTTTCTGTTTTTAGTTAAAAATGTCCGTTCTTGGAACGTTTCTGTATTTTTTCTATATATACAGTGGTGCCTTGACTTACGAGTTCAATTCGTTCCGTGACGGAGCTCGTAACTCAAATTACTCGTATGTCAAATAAATTTTCCGAATTGAAACGCCATTAATTCGTTCCAGACCCCCAAAAAAACACCGCTTTTTTTTGGTTACATGTTTTTGAATAAGAAAAATGTACCTATAAATAACAAATATTGTATAAAAACACAATACAATAGAATGTACTGCAATAAACTGGTTTTATTAAGTATAAGGTGCCTTGCCTTGGAAATCAGCCCACTTGAAGATGCTGGCGAAGGTGGAGGAGAAAGGCTGAACTGAATAACTGAATCTTGTGAGCTGATTTTTGCCGGTTTCGCCGCGCTTTCCTCCCTTTCGTCTGCAGGGGTTTTCGATAAAAACCTGTCCAATGTGGTCTGTTTTATCCTCCCTTCCAGCATGTTTCTGAAATGAGTTAGGCAAGTGTCATTAAATAGCGCCGTCGCACGCCCTGCTGGCTCGTAACCCGAATTTTAGCTCTCAACTCAAAGCAAAAAAAAACGGCCGAGAGACGGCTCGTATCTCGAAAAACTCGTAAGTTGGGACACTGAAAAATCAAGGTACCACTGTATTTAATTTTTAGATTTTAGTTTTAACATTTGTATAATTTGGATGTTTGTTAACTCTTTAACGTCAACTTTAATCTTTAATCTTCAGCTCTTTAACTTTAATTTTATCTGTTAATTTCTCTTTCTAGTTTAATTTGTCCAGTAAGGAATCAGGATGCATTTCACTGTGTTACGTTTGTATAACTCTGTATGTGACGAATGTAGAATGTTGCGTGTTGAAATTCCCCCGCTAATGCAGGACCCGTCCTCAGAGGAGCGCTTCCACGTCGAGCTGCACTTCAGTCCCGGGGTGAAAGTGTGTGAGGAGGAAAACGCTCCGATGGGGTTCGGCTTCAGGCCCGCGTCCTCTGAGGTCAGTAAAGCTCTTACTGTCTGTTTTTCCTCCACACTCCTGCTGATGAGTTGCTGTTGTTGCAGCATGTTCTCCTGTGTGTGTAATGTGCACGTTGGTTCTTCTTGTGTTCCAGAACGAGCAGAAGCTCTCGGACCCGGGCAGTCTGGAGAGCCTGGTGCGGGACGAGCCGGACCGGGCCCTGCCTCTCTCCGAACCCATCAGCACCCAGCGCAGGTCTCCCCTGATCCGGAACCGCAAGACCGGCTCCATGGAGGTAAGTAGGGCTGGGCGATATGGCATAAAAATAATATCGCGATATAAATAATATCACGATACACGATATATATCTCAATACCTTGAAATTTCCTCTAAATCACTGTATAAATGATAAATTCGGCCTGATGTTGCATAAAATGACACCAATATAATTAATTTAGCCAAAGTTTAACATAGTAAATGCTTTTATTTTAAACCAAAGTATAATATAGCAAACTTTATACTTTATATTGGGGACAGACAAGTGGGCAAGGAGAGACATTGATTGCGTGCTTATTAAAGGTGCAAGACCTAACTATTAAATTATTATTATAAGGTCGATTAACTATAACTTGCGTTTAATCTACCTGCCGCTGTTCCTCTTCCTCCGTCGTCTTTGGTTTTTCTATATAAACTGTCTGTAGCGTTCAGTCAATCACAAAACCAGGAGCCATCGGCCAACAGGATTCGCAGGCAGAAACTGCCAATACCCCGCCCCCAACCTGCCAAAACCCGCCTACAAAAGCAGCTCTCATGTGCTGGGTTTTTCTGGATGGGCGGGGCAGGCTGTCTGCTTTGTGCCGACAGAAAAGCAAAACTTCGGCAGCGTGCATGCTGTCTGTTAACAATAACGTTAGGATTTATGCCGTGGTCCGCGATATAGTCATTTTACTACACACTTGCGTGGAACAAGCCGAGATACATCGAGTATATTCGATATATCGCCCACCCCTAGAGGTGAGTCTGCATTTATTTACACCTGCCTCACATCTAATCAGGGTGGGAATGACATGGTTTTATCTACCGCTGTGTGGGTAGGACAGTGGTTAATAGGAGTGTCGATATGTCAATCTAATTCAAAATGGCTCGATCAGGCATCATTCAAACTGTAACTGGGGCTGCGAGTCTCATGCGTGGATGTGTGATATCGGTCGATAACGACTCAAACAGTGGATTGGGTATCGGTGGCATTGGGCCTGATCTATGGAGCCGATCTGTAAAAAGTGCACACAGTTAATTGGTTCTGCATGTGAAGTTTTACTGTGGTAAAGCTGGTTTATTATCAACATTCACATTAATACCTGCACACATTGATATGACAGCCAAACAGAACAAGCAGCATAACACACTACAACCCAAAAGCACATCACCATTATACTGTTTAATTTCTTAACGAGACCATTCTTTCGACTATAAAACTTCTTTAAACCTAATTAGAAGCTTGTATTTATATTGGAGTTATTTATGAATGTTATTTATATTATTTATCTAATGTTTAACTACATTTCCTCAACACCACCAGCTCTCACTCACCATCTCCGTGTTCCTGATGGTTTTGGGCGCTTGCCAGGATTGAGGGACGTCACTAAATTACTGGCATGTTTAAACCAATCATTTGTGAGATGTTATTTTAATAATAAATAATGTAGCACATACATATGGGTGTATAATTATTACATTGTTTTAGTTAGGAAAATTGTATTTAAGTTAAGTATTTTCTTTAGCAGAACAGAATAATCCCAGCCTCCTCCTCACAGAGAAATACACAACTTAAAAACTCATTAAAAACTGGTATCAGATCAGTACTCTGGATCAACCCATACCCAAAGCCCAAGTATTTGCGTCGGTATCGGAACTGAAAAAGTTTGGATCGGCGCAACCCTGACTGCAGCATCCATCATCAAATAAGTGAACTGTAAGGCCAGGAACCAATGTCTAGACTACTTGTAGTGATTACTGATAATGTAGTGTTCATTTCACCAGTCTGTAGTTAATATCTCTGCACATGCATGTGCAGTGTGTGTGAGACATTATGCAGGAGCCGAGTTATGAATTACCGCTATGTGTGTGTGTGTTTGTGTGTGTGTGTGTGTGTGTTTGTTTGTGTAGGTTCTCTCTGAAACCTCATCCTCGCGTCCAACTACCGTCTCTCTTCCCTCCTCTCACGCCAGTCCTCTCTGAGATGAAGCAGAGTGGACTGGGTTGATCTCCTCTCTCTCCTTCTTTCTTTCCTACTCTCCCTGTCTTCATCTTCTTTGTTTCTTTCTTTCTCTCTCCCTCCCTCTTGCCCGCCCGTTTGTACTCGTATCATTCTTGTACTCTCTCTCTCTCTCTCTCTCTCAGGACAGAACAACACATTCTCCCATTAGACCTCTGTTCCTTCCGTCTCTCTCTCTCTCTCTCTCTCTCTGTCTCTCTCTCTCTCCTCTCTCTCTCAGGACCAGAACAACACATTCTCCCATTAGACCTCTGTTCCTTCCGTCTCTCTCTCTCTCTCTCTGTCTTTCTTTCTGTCCTGACTGAACAACACCTTTACTCCTGAAGTGTATCTCCCTCTCCAGCGCCTCGTAGACACTCTGTCCTCACTGTGTGCTGGATGTGTGATTACAGTTAATTTTTAATTATGTCTGTATGTAGAGTCACAGAATCCATTGATTATTTATTTTTATCTGTTGAAGCATTTCATGGAATCAGTTTATTAGTAAGTTCGCACTGTGAGAATTTGACTTCCATTTAGTGCCAATACAATGACAGTCATTAATAAAATTAAGGTAAAATAAAAAAAACAAGAACCCAGCCGAAGGACACTGTATGTGTGTTTGTGTGTGTGTGTATAGCTTATGTTGCTATTCATTATAGTCTCGAATTCTATCATTTTTATATTCCAGTTCTATTCCGGTTCATGGGTTTTGGTAGGTTGTGCTGTATTCAGGTTTTGCCAAACCATCCTTATTCCATGCAAGACCTATAAGCAGTTGGAGTGAAGGGGCTGACTAGTTGATGGGATCATTTGTGCGTGTATTTCTAGCAGTGAGTTAAGAGGTGATGATCTTAAAACTGCACTGAGCACAGGGTCAGGATAAGAGGTACAGGGAGTCCTGCAGCTCTTGGTGTTTACAGGATGTGATGTGGGTATGAGAGGCAGGCGTGATGGCTTTATACTGTATAACTGATGATCTGCTTCTACTAGCACTGCTATTTTACAACCCCCATGTGCGTAAGCTGCGTTCCATAAGCATGATGGATTAACTGGGGTCATGTGTGTACTGGACATATTTATTTCTTAATTAGCTACCTTGAGGGTAACGGTCAGTGTTGGGGAAGCTACTTGTGATTAAAGGTACTAAGCTGCACTACAAGCTGCAGTTTTAATGTAGTAGTTACTACAGTACAAGCTGCAGAGTAAAAGTAGGAACTACATCCAAGCTGTTTCATCCTGTAATACTGGCGTATATGTGCTGTAGAATTAGGGGCTGCTGGCGATATGGCATAAAAATAATATATCAGCGATATTTTAGCTATATCCGATACCGATATATATATCTCAATACCTCTAAATCACTGTATAAATAAAATTGACTTATGTTGCATAAAATAACACCAATATAATTAATTTGTAAAGTTTAACACTAGTAAATAGTAAATGCTTTTATTTTAAACCAAAGTATAATATAGCAAACTTTATACTTTATATTGGGGACAGACAAGTGGGCAAGAGGAGCCATTGATTGCGTGCTTATTAAACATGTAAGACCTAACTATTAAATTATGATTATAAGGTCGATAAACTATAACTTGCGTTTAATCTACCTGTCGCCGTTATTCCTTCCTCCGTCATCTTTGTTTTTTCTGTAAAAACTGTCTGTAACGTTCAGTCAATCACAAAACCAGGAGCCATCGGCCAATAGGATTCGCAGGCAGAAACTGCCAAAACCCCGCCCCCAACCTGCCAAAACCCGCCCCTTTCAAACCACGCGCGTAGAAATCTCACTCGAGCAAAAAAGCCGCTCGTGGGCAATCTACTTTGCGCGGGAGGACATTTAACACATCGAGAGGAAAAAAGACATTCGAGAGAGGAAAAATACAGTTTGCGCACAATATTATCACAACCGCGCACTCGTTTCTTAGTTTTGTGCTCTCAAGTTTCACATTTGCGCTCGCGACTGAAATTTACGCCCGCGGAATTTTTTTTGCGGCAAGCCGTTTTGCGCGCTCTAGTTTTGGCACTGATGTGACGCCATAGGCGGGGTGCGAAACACGAAAGCGGTACAAAACGTGCGTGCGCTAGGAGAGTTTTCCGGATGGGCGAGGGAGCGAGCTGTCTGCTTTGACGGGGCAGAAAAGCAAAACTCGAAAGCGACGTACATGCTGTCTGTTTAACAATAACGTTAGGATTTATACTCAATGGTCACGATATAGTCATTTACTACACCGCACGTGGAACAAGCCGAGATACATCGAGTATATTCGATATATATCGCCCACCCTTATGTAGAATACTCTTAAAGATTATTTATTTCTTTATTTATAACAGGTTATGATGGTGTTTTGGAGGTAGAGAGTGTTGCGATGTTCAGCTCGTGTAAGTTACACTCAGATGAGTGAGACGTTTAGATAAATATGGACATGGATTTTCGCTCCACTTGGCCTCAATCCTCTGACTCTAGTGAGGCTCAGTAGCCAGTCAGATGCCACTTCTGCCAAATCAACACCAATCACAAACACCCACTAATTAAGAATTCCTGTTATTTTAAAGAGAGGAACAATAACAGTAGGGCTGCAACAAACGACTATTTTTGTAATCGAGTAATCCATTGATTATTTTATCGATTAATCGAGTAATCGAATAAAAAAATGTAAATGAAAATGACAATACATTTGTTATTAGGCTTATTCTACCGTGAGTAGAAGTCAGTCAAATACGCTTTATGTTGTTGTATTCAACTGAAAATGAAGAAACATGAAGTTCAAGGGTCATTTTGAACCAATTTGGCCAATAAAATGAGTTGCTTTTGGCCTTTCTGGAAGAGAACTGCATTTCCCACAATCCCCTGCGCACGCCTCGGAGCCGCGTCACAATAAAGGGTTCAGCCCGTTCCGGAACGAACTATAAAAAAAATTGATGGGAAAATCTTAATAAATGTCTGTATTGTGAGTGGAACGCTGGTTGTTGTGGTTATTTATCAGCTAAATTACGCGTTTTGTCCGTAATAAAGGAGATGTTTTGACGGAAACGGAGCGTTTTAGCGAGTAATGGCGCTTACAAACAGCGTGTGTGTTTACATCGCAAAAAATGTCATTTATGCGTTTTCATGAATTTACTTCTGTTTTTGTGCACGGAATATCTCACAAATACGTTCACATACAGAGGGATCTATTCTCGTCTTGATCGCGCCACTGAAAATATTGTGCGTCATTAATAAGCTTCTGTGTGAAACATAAGCAGCGCATGCTGTAGCCATTTAAATGACTTACACGAAGCTTCGATTCTAGAAAAATTGCCTCGACCATTTTTTGTAATCGAATTATTCGAGTTATTCGAATAATCGTTTCAGCTCTAAATAACAGTATTTTAACTGTAAAACATGTTACTGTAAAAGCTGCAGTGTTTTAGCACTGATGTTAGTGAGCTACTCCCCAACACTGCTAACTTGTGTGTAACACCAATGCGAATAACAGCGTGTGTGTGTGTTTGGGTGTGGTTATGTATCTGGGGGGTAGTGAGGACCTGGATGTCCCTTAAAACACTTTTTTACACATTTTTATGATTTGTGGGGACATTGTGGTTTGTGAGGACCGGTCCCCGTCAGGTCACGTGATTTTATAGATAATGTCCATGTGTTATATGAGAAACTAAAAGAGGTCAAGGATGTGCTTTTGGTTACTGTGATTAAAGTGAGATTCAAGGTTAAGGTTTGCAGCTGAAGTTAAGTAAGAGTAAGAATAAAATATAAACATATAACAAATAAAGACTCTTGAATTAAACTGCAAGTTAACAAATAAAGAAGCTTGCATTTAAAAACTGCAAGTTAATGCAAGTTTACTGTGTGTGTGTGAGACGTACTAACCCAGCACTCTAACCCCTCCACAGGCTCTCAGTGTGCAGGCCTCTTCAGCACCACCGTGCTCGGAGGCTCCTCTAGCGCCCCCAACCTGCAGGACTACGCTCGCACACACCGCAAAAAATTCTCCTCCGCCAGTCTCTCCTATAAAGACGGTACGTGCTCCGTCCAGACCTCGTTGTCTGCTCTTCAAAACTCCTCACACACATACAGAGAGAGAGAGAGAGAGAGAGAGAGCGGAGGGCAGGATCAGTACAGGGCGTTATGGGTTAAAGGGGAAAACTCATCCGATCAGCATCTCATGGTGAAGTCTCTGCTCTTTGTTCTGATAAAAAGGCTCTTCATTTGTATGTGCTTTTTATTTTAGCTCTTCATCCTGCACGTTTCCTGTCTTCTCTTCAGTTTGCTTCATTTGATTTAAAGAAGTCTGTTCTTTGCCCGTTGATGTTTTTTGGAGTTGAAACCCAGCCTGGATCTCCTGAATGAAGCGGCAGCTCGTAGCTTGAGCTCTCAGGAGGATAAATCATATTTATAATCTAGTTTCTAGGTTATATTTCCGGCTCCCGAGGGTCTGCCTTGTAGTGTGTGCAGAACGGTGTGCTAAAGAGTCTGAGCGTTATAAATAGGGGTGTAACGATTAATCAGTACAATGATTCGATGATCAACGAGCTCATGGCATTAATCCAGAATAAAAACATCAATCATCAGTAGTAAACATGGTGCGATACCACTTATTTATGTCCGATACGATACTGATATTGTAAATTTGGATATCTGCTGATACGATACAAACCCGATACAGTCTCCGTCTTTTTTTTAAACAGAAAACAAAAATAATGCTTTAAAAAAATGAATGAGATTATTCTGTTCTGCTTCATTAAATACTTGACTTACTATTGTTTTCCTACTAAAACAATGTAATAATTACACACCCATATGTTTATGCTACATTATTTATTATTAAAATAACATCTCACAAATGATTGGTTTAAACACAGTTGTGTAATTTAGTGACGGTCCCTAATCCTGCGGCGCTAAAACCATCAGGAACACAGAGATGGTGAGTGAGAGCTGGTGGTGTTAAGGAAATTAAACAGTATAATGGTGTGATGTGCTTTTGGGCTTGTAGTGTGTTGCATTGCGTGTTCTGCTCATTGTCATATCAATATGTAGGAATTAGTGTGAATGTTGAACAATAAACCAGCTTTACCACAGTAACACTTCACATGCAGAACCAGTCGAGCGTGTGCACATTTACAGATCGGCTCCATAGATCAGCCCAGTGCCACCGAGACCCGATCCAGCTGTTTGAGTCGTTATCAGACCGTTATCACATCCACGTATCGGATCGGTGCATCCCTAATGAATATTGTAACATCACTTTATGTTGAAGTAGTAGATCTACTTTTATTAAAAGAGGAGAGTCATTCAAACATCTGGTGGAGCTGAGGAATAAGAATGCCATGATATTTCAGTTGATTTAGAGTAGAGGCATGAGTGGAAGTGATGGTGTTAAATCAGCAGATGATATTGTCTCATATTGATCACTGACTCCTGAACTGAATTGAAATGACACTTCAAACAGCAGGCTTTATCATGTCGGCAAACGGAATCGTCGTTCATTGAATCGATAATAATATGATGACGTGATTTACACCCCTGTAGTACAGTTTTTCCTACACGGAGCAGCGTCTTCTTAAACATTATTCACACTATTAACACGTTAAGCATCGGGATTAACGTAACTCTGCACTAACTGGGTGTGACGTGGAGTTAAGACAGCGCCGCCTCTCCACTCAGGGTTCACGTCTGATGTGGACGTCTTTCCAGAACATTCCCGTGAATGTGAATGTGCTGCTCGCTCTTGTCCACGAGGTGTCAGTGTTAGCCTTCAGCAGGGTGTTTGACTCTCCCCTCTGCTCCATTTTCTCATCCGTTCTTTGTGTTGTGCTGCTGTAAGTGTGATGTGTGTTCTCTCACCTCCATCACCTCCAAACAGTCTCAACTCGCATTTAAATCAGACGTGACCGTCACAACCGTCCACGGCTCCTCATCTTTAGTTCTCTACTCTTCACCGCAGTCTCGTCCTCCTCAGACATCCTCCTGTTGCGCTGTAATCTCACCGTGCGTGCGTGCGTGTGTGTGTGTGTGTGAGACGGATCTGTCCACCATTTTGTTCTCCGAAGGAAAGGCAGTTAATAAGATGGTGTGTAAGTGTGCCATGCTGCTGTGCCCTGAGGGTTTAGAGATATGAAATCCCGCATAACCTCCATCTCGTCTCATCCTATGGAGTGAAGAACAAAGCTTCTGTTATGATCAGGAGTGTTCCTCATGCAGCGTTCGCTTTGTGTTTGATGTGCAGCGTCATGGGGAGGGATTGAGCTTTATACAGGAGTAATGATTAATCACATCATCCATAATCAGAAACACTCACTGTAATCTCTCAGATGTGCAGGTGTAGCTGTTGAGCAGCTGTAATCACATCTCACACACCGACCGCTTTCCACTGCACTGGTGTTGGTACTGAAGCTGGGAACCAGTAAGAACCGTCTCACGTTACCACTCGCATTTCAATGCCACACAGCACTACAGGCGAGAACCTTCCCCAGTGTCACGATTCATTAACGATTATCAGGTCAAGGATTCGGTACGATATCTCGATGTATCAATTTTTCTACGTCACTTTGACGTTGCGTATGTAGAACGGGCAGCCGTAGTTACTTCCGGGATGTTCTTTTTAACTAGAATTTTTATGCTGCAGCCAGAAAATCACCAAGTAACGTCATTATAATATAATCGATTATAGTCTGCCTCTGCATCGATGCACAATTGTCCACGTCTACATCGTGATGCATCGATCATGTGATTTAATTTCAACGACCTACACACCACACCTGCTACACACAGCAACAACACCGTCTTCAGGTGCTGCTTCAAGCTTTGAGGAGATATTTACACAGGAGCGACTGATTCTGCCGTTTTCACAGCTGAACGAGGTCCATATCCACAACAATTAAATATCTTGCGTCTTAGTAATGTTTTTCTGGGCCCAGAATAGCTCAATTATCTGTCTAATCCATCTAGCCGGTCCTGGAGGTTCTTCATCCTACCTGGTGAGCATCTACCTGAGACCAGGTGTGGGGTATGTTGGAAAACCTGCTGGATTCTGGCCCTCTAGGACTGGCACCGCTGGTCTAATTTTTGTTCTTTTTACTTCATTTATTTTGTAAGCAATATATATATATAACATTATATTATTTAATTTCATTTGCAGATTGCCTTACAAGTTAATTAAAGATGTAAATCACCGCTTAGTTGCCTGGCTGACTCTGCCCAGCTCCTCCGTTCCAGACCAGTAATGTTTTGGTTCTGGTTTTGCACATCAGCACCATATTTTTCCTTCAGTGAAATAACGAGGCACTGGTTCCATATTTACCACCAGAACAGCACCAATGCAGTGGAAAAGGGCCAACACAGACTCCAGCTGAACGCTGCTTCTCTTGCTTCACCCCGGCTGCACTCTAACCCCATCCTGCTGTAGGTGCAGCGCTAGCACAGGGTCCTTCAGTCAGCTGCAGCTTTACTCCTGATGCCCAAATGTCTCACCCCCTCAGCATTGTACCACCCTCCCCCTCAACCCCCTCAACCCCACCCCACCCCAAAACCCCTGGAAACATGCTCTGCCAAAGATGGTAACACCAGTGACCTGTTTTTATTTCCTCAGAGTTGTTGTCTATGCCGGCAGTAAAGCGATTTTCTGTGTCGTTTGCAAAGCATCCGACTAATGGTACGTCTGCTTCTCTTCAAGTATATTTCCACTCCCTCCACCTCCCCCGTCCTGCATGTCTTCTCTTTGGAAAAGTCTCTTCATCTCTCTAGAGTTTCCCTTTTCACTTCAGTTAAACCGTGCTTCCTCCGTCTCGCCTCCGGCCCTAACACCACCCTCACACTCTCTCTTTCATTTGGTCATTTCTTGCATTAAGTCTGTCAGTCTCACCTAACGAGTCTGTGTTGAACAGTGCTGTGTGAGTTACTGTGTTCAAGACGGTGGAATGTGAGTGTGTGTAGGTGCATGCACGTGTGTTTGGGTGAGCGTCGGTGTGTTTCTCTGTGTTGACGGTGTGAATTTGAACCACGGTTGGTCCACACTCTAACCGACCCTCTTCCCTCTTATTATATACGTTTTCCTCATCGAGTCACGGTTGTTCTGCACCATTCTCACACTGTACAAACCTGTGGTGAGCAAGGACTTTGGACTGGGAGTGTGTGTGTCTGTGTGCGTGTGTTACTCTGCTCCATGATGGTGTGTATGTGTAGAAATTAGTGCTGCAACAACTAACTGATTTAATACATTTTTAAAACAGTTGCCAACAAATTTACATCGTTACATTGCCTTCACCATCACGTGTAGATAAATGTGGTGGAACCTTTTTACAGTTTATATGTAAAGCGCTTTGGGAAAATGTTGGAATACAAATACAGTGGGACCAGATGAGCAGTCTTAAACAGAATACAGCAGATAAAAAGACAGAGTCTGAGGCTAAAAAGACAGGTTAAAACTAATGACGTACAGTTCTCTTGCAGTGGATTAGCCTCACTAGATGTGATGAGACTCATGACGTGAGTGTTGGTGGCCTAGTGGTAGGACACTCGCCTTTGGACCAAGAGGTTGTGGCTTCGAATCCGACCTCTGGCCGTACCAACACTGGGTCCCTGAGCAAGACCCTTAACCCTAAGTTGCTCTCAGGGGAACTGTCCCTGAAATTAAGAAATGTAAGTTGCTCTGGATGAGAGCGTCTGCTGAATGCTGTAAATGTAAATGAGTGCATCTGGTGGTAAATGTGTTAACTGTTGAAGTGGAGATGATATCGAAAATAGTAGAAACTCTATGCAAAAAATTCTTTAGATATTATCCCCTAATAAAGTGCATTCTTATAACGTGCTCAAACTATAAATGTTATTTGGAAGTTTTTAAATAAGTAAATATTATAATTATTTACCGTATATCCTTAGGAATATGAAAGAATTTGATGTAAATGCATTTTAATTCAATTTATCTGCATGTTTTTCATTTTTTTATGTTTTTATACAATTAAAAAGAAAATAATCATTAGTCCATCCCGTCCACTATGTCGTTCTTGCTCCTGATACAAAGCTCAACCTTAGACATCGTAGTGTTACGGCTGATCAGTGTTGCTCAAGTATTATTTTAATTAGCAATGGAACCTCTTCACCGTGTATTAACTGATTTTCAGGGATGTGTGTGTGTGTGTGTGTTTGTGTTGTCATTCAAAGCCTTTCTTATTTACCTTTAAATCTTTGTGTTTAGTCTCTGCCATTGCAACTCGCTTCCTGCACATTTCCATATCACAGCTTTAACTCACCAGCAGCTACACGAACATAGCCGCTCCATCCCAAATCCAACCCTGCAACAGTGGTGCTCTCTGTGTGGCACGGTGTCTTATGGAAGGTAGAGCGTGATGCTGTACTGTGGATGTAAGACTGTTCAGGTGTAGAGTTGTCAGAATGAGGTGCTGTAGAAGTCGCTGTCCCCGAGCGTGGCAGCATGATGGTATTATTTATGATATTGTGTTTAAAACTGAGTGCTTCATTCTCTCTGCTGGAACTTGTCCACATTCTGAACCCTCTTCCAGCAGCTGTCACGTCACTGACGCTCCAGCTCCAACGAGTAAAACGAGTGCAGATGGCCCAAATCGAGTGCTGTCCTGCAGTCGGCATGTTTTAGTTCAAATATCTTCAGTTTCCTTGTGGTAGTTCAGTGCTGTACATGAGGGCGGTGTGACTGCTGGATGTGGTTACTGGTTACTAGGTGAAGTTGTGAGACCAGCAGCGAGGTATCGTCCATTTCCACTCCCATGCTGGGACATTTCTCGTCCAACGCCGCTGACCCCTTCCTCAGTCCCTACCTACCTACCTACCTACCTACCCCAATCCAGATTCCCCTTCCCTTAGCCTTACCCCTAGATTTGGAGCTCCCTTGGTTAGGGGTAGGGGTTGTAATCTTTGCTGAGGGAATGGAACACCACCAGTTATGTCAGCAGCAGTTGATGATTAAACAAATGTGACAAACCCACGGTACTCTTTATGTACGGATCGACAGTACCACAGGGAACACACCTGCCACATTGCGTATGTGTAGATTAACAATTCCAAATGAAACAAACCCACAACATTTTGCAGGTACGGATTAGTGCCACAACCGTAACATACCCACAACATTCTGCATGTACTGCATGTGTTATCCGCCCTGGATTTTACGAGCTGTGTGGTTTGTGTAATATTACAACTAGATTATAATATATACAGAACTGGGTGAATCAGTAATACACAGCCCATGTCACATGATTCAAAAAGCACTTCAGTAAAGCTTTACAAGACATTCGTAATGTGAGGGATTATTTGTGAACACACCACAGCACACAGTGCACCACACTGCAACATGACCTCTGCATTTGACCCATCCGTGAAGGAGCAGTGGGCAGCTGACAAGGGCAGCACCCGGGGAGCAGTGCTTGGGGACGGTACCTTGCTCATGAGTACCTCAGTGGTACTTTTTACCAGTCCGGGATTCAAACCTAGCGACCTTCTGATCACGGGGCCAACTCCCTAACCGTTACACTACCAACTGCTCCATAAACTTATTGTTTATCCCAAACTCCCCAAAACAACGAGTTTGACCAAGCCCGGGAGATATGCGTCCACCCTCACAATCCAGTTTCACAAATATCGCAGAAACAGAGACACAGAAAACTTGTTGCTGCTGCTCACAAAATGTAATTTACACAGGTATCGGAAGTAGTGATTTTCTAAAATGTGCATTAGAGCGATTCGGGTTCATATTCTACACTGACTGTAATAAGATAATCTGTTGAATTTAAAATTTTTGTGTGTGTATTTATGAAGTACTTATGGCCTTCCTTCCCCACACCTGTGGCCATGTTTCCATCTTCGTGCTTACTGGCTTGCAGGAGCATTCTGGAAATGTTTCTCTTCCCCCAGAGACAAAGTCAGCATCTGAAATCCTTCCGTTCTAAGTGCTATCTAGCATGTGTGTTGTCCACTACACCTCCAAATGAAACGGGACACCCTACTGAAGCGGGAATGTGCAAAATGGAGAGCAAGGACTAAGTAGTGGGGCTAAAGGGGGGATTTGGGATTGGACCCCTACCTACCTCCCTCCCTCCCTGCCCTGCCCTGCCCTGTCCTATCCCCCCCCACACTCGTCCACAGGCTGTGCCTCCTCTTCTTCCTCAGAGCCGCTGGAGGAGCACCAGGTAGCCCAGCTGCTGCGCCGCTTCTCCACCGACCCCAACGTGACCCACTCGCTCTTTCTGGACCGCACTCTGGCTCACCACCTGCACCAGTGCTCCTACCACCTGCGCCTCTTCCGCAACTGGTTAATCTCCGGCCAGGACCCCCTAGAGTACCTCTACGGTCAGCCACCCCCTTCCCCGTGCTGTGCCATGCTTGTAGTGTGGCATCCCGGCTAGGCGCTGCGCCGCTGCTTGTGTGGAGCATGTCTGCTGCTTGTGATTTTGTTGTTTCCCCACTGATGTGCATATGCAGGGGGTTTGAGGTTTGCTAGAAGACTAATGTGGTTTAGGACAGCTGTAACTCGGCAGCAGTAGCACTCATCACTGCGAGCCTGCAGACGTGGACGGAGTTTGATTCAGGCGCAGCTCTGCTGGAGCGTGCGAATCAGCTGCTGCATGTTGGTGCCGTCTGAATGCCCCAAATATGCACTGAATCACGCACTGGTTTGATGTGGTTTGGATCGTGTGCTGCTGGAGAACTGCATCTAAACATGTGTCTGATGTAGCTGCCTGGCATTGGGTGGAGATGCCCACGGTTTGTGATGCCATTCAGTTTTGTGGTCAGTGATGCAAATCCCCTTTAACTTTTAAGCAACATTTTGCAATAAACAGCCGTCCTGGAGACGTGCTGAAAACACAGGAGGATTAAATATAAACACGACACAAGTGTGCTGTATGCGTTGTACCTGCTGTAGGGTTTTTAAACCCCAACTGAGTTCTAGTTTGTCTAAACTCATTCTCCCCTAAAACCTACAAACCTGCAGAGTGGCCAAATGTTCTAGTGATTTTTGAGAATGAATTTGAACACGTTAATAATAATGAATTATAGACTTTATTGTTGTTGCACAAGTAGAAACTCCTTGTCGGTGAGCAGAGCAACGTAAAAGACACCAGTGCAACACATACATTCAAACATCCCCTCACACCCATCCATCTCACATCTCGGTACTGCAGACGTTATTTTACCACCCATCACAGAAGTTAAAATATTGTCCATTCCAGTTACAGAACGACCTTTTATTAACATTATAACGAACTTACGTTACACTGTTACTTGCTGCTTACACCAGGTCCTCTTAACCCTGTGTTTTCCCATCATACACCTGACATACACGTTCATGAGGCATGTTTACATCCTGAAGAGAAAGTCATTTTGTAAATAAGATTTTGTGTGTCCATGCCCATGTGCATTAGTTTGTGTTACATGGCAGCTGGAACTTACATACTGCACTGTGTCTTTAAACCGGTGGGAATCTGGTGTGTGTGTGTGTGTGTGTGTTAACCTTGCTCGTGTTGTTCTCACTAACTGGTGTGTGTGTGTGTATGTATGTGTGTGTTGAGTGGTGGTGCTGGGTGGTGAGGGGTGTGTATTTGGTCAGGACGCTCACACACTGACGGCAGCGTGGGCACTCTGTGCTGCTGTGTGTGCTCTTGTGCCCTGCAGGGTTTGAGGGCTGCACCATGGTGCCCTCCATCTACCCGCTGGAGACGCTGCACAACTCCCTCTCGCTCAGACAGGTGGACGCCTTCCTCACGGCCGTGTGTGAGAGCGCAGGAGAATCCCACAGCAGGGCCAGCAGAGGTAAACTCAGTCAGTCGTCTTGAGAGCTAGAGTGGAAGGCAACTGGACGTCTTTTCAGAGCTCTTGAAGCGGTTCATCAGTGATTATCTGATGTGACCCAAAGACCCGTTGAGCGGCAGAGCGAGTCAACGACCTCCTTCAAGGTGACAACTGCACTAGAAGATACACAGCTGGAACTGTACATTAGATGTTTAAGTTGGCTTCCAGTCAAGCTCTCAGGACCTCCCCGCTCCCTCATCCTCTTATGTGTTCCACATGTAATATCCCTGTGTGACTCTGAGTCTCCTCCACAGCTCTCTCGGCCATGTTCGACTCTCATCACCCCACGACGGGGGACTCCTACATCCCCCAGAGAGTGCTGGCTTCCTCCGCCTCCCTGCGCCAGCGCTCCGACCGCCCTCCCTGGTGTGAGTACTGCACCACCCAACCCAAATATGAACTCTTACAGAATCTACAGTGGCAAAAGGCTTAAATCAGTCATACAGGACATGCGTGAAACATGTCAGATCTTTTCCATGGATAACCGCGTAACCAACATGACCCTTCAGTAAGTAGTGTGTTTGGATAATGTGTGTGTGTGCAGACAGCAGCGGTCCCTCCAGCACGGTGTCCAGCGCTGGCCCCTCGTCCCCCACCACAGCCGACACCTCACCCCGCTTCAGCTTCAGCGAGAAGATGGCCCTCACCCCTCAGAGCAGCGAGGAGATCCAGCTGCCCGGCCCCGCCTCCGGCCCGTCCATTCTGCCCCAAAGCCCCCCGCCTGTCCCCGATTCGCCTGCCCCGGAGTCCGCCATGCCTTCTGACCCCTCGACCCAGATCCAGGAGGGACGCGGCAATCCGGGTGAAAACTGCGTAAGTGGGTTTTATAATATCACACGCTCTTATCCAGAACCACTTCCAGTTACACAGCTCGGGGTTAAGGGTCTCGTTCGTGGCGGTAGTGCTGGAGGTAAGACTCGAAGCCATGACCTCTTGGTCCTGATGCTAGCCACCACCACTGAACCACCACCACCACCATATTTTCTTCATAGCTTTTATATGTTTACCTTCAATAGTTTGCATCTCTTCTGACATTACAGATGTTGAGCTCATATATACAGCACTGTGCAAAGGATGAGGAAGCCCCTGCTGATGCCACCTTGTCCTCCGACCCCCAGACCCAAACCATGGAGGGATACGGCAACCCGGGTGAGGAGGTGACCTCTGAAGCAGAGCCTGACTCTCCCCTGGCAGAGCTGAACCTCCACGTGGAAACCTTCTGCCCGCTGCCCAGCCCCCTGCCCGGCCCGCTGCCCGTCCTCCTTGAGCTGAGGGAGAGCAGTTCAGAGGCGGGCTCCAGCGCCCAGACGCCCCTCAGCCCCGACGAGCCCGACGAGTTCTTCGACACCCAGGAGACGGCGGAGGCGTGGAGGAATGGCGGCAGTAGCGCTGGAAGCCTCCCCCACCCGGGCACTGCGCTGGAGGTGGGGGCACCGCACGTCTCCGAACCCTGAACCTGCCTCGGCTTGTCCGCAGCGCCCATCCTCGCTCACTTATGCTCTAGTGCCTCATGACCTCATGCCACGTCCTGCCCCTGCTCCCGGGACCGGGTGGAGATGACGACGAGGACATCCCAGAGGCTCCTCCTCACCCGCCCTGCTGCATGCCATTCGTGCTGGTGTGAAGTGCTGACCGTCCTCGCATCCTTCGTTGGGGCTTGGGTGGTGGTGCATGTGGGTGTGAGGTGTGTTAGTGCTGCACCTTTATCAGAAGTGTCCGGTCTGCAGTGCTGCTGCTGCTGGTAGTGCGCTAGTGAAGCGGTCAGTGATCAAAGCTGTGTGTTGGACTGAAACTCTGTCCTGCAGTTTTATTTCTAATGAAGTTAGAAATTTACTTGTTCACAGTGGAAAAGTCATTTCTTTGGTTTTAGTGCACAAGAAGATTTTTTAAAGTGTATTTTCTTAAAGTACCGGGTCTTGTCCACTGCTTGGTCACTGTTTTGTACTGTTTCTTTAAGCCGTCACGTCCCCACACTGGGCAGCTCACCGTAACTACACTCGTCCTGATTTCACTCGCGGCGTGGACGAGACCAGAAGACTGCAGATGTAGCCTACTGAAGAGCTGATGCTTTTATATTGCCAAAGCCCCCGACGCCACTCTACTAACTTATTACATTTTGAAGAGCTTCATATCGATGTACTATATTATAAATGTATATATTTATCAGCTAATTCAAAGCATATTTTTAATATAGACATAATGATTTAATAACGTTTCATCTTTTACCAATTCTATATTTTTGTAAGACATTTGTGACTAGCTGAGTTTTAACTGACGAATAAGCTCCTGGTTTTATCATGACGCCTTCATACTGCAGGAGCGGAGAGCATAGCACAGCAAGGTTCTGCTTTTATGCACAGATGTGCTGCTCTCCAGGTGTTTAACGCTACACTGTAAAATGCAGAGTGTTCTGACACAAGCAGGTGAAGAGCTGACATTTCAACTAAGATGTTGGGCATTAAGACTGTGGAGAAACTACATTTCATTGAGCACTGACCAGCTCCCTGACACGGCTCTTACCTTAAACCTTACTCTACACAAGCTACAGACATGAGTGGAGTGTGAGGTGTTGTGTGTGTGTGTGTGTGTGTGTTTGTCTGTGGTTTGTCTGTGTGTGTAAATTCAGCATGGTGTGGGACTTGTGGTCCAGCTCGTGCTCAGTGTGAATGTTGCTTTGCAGTAGATGTGTTAACTGGTGCGCTTCTGTACAAGTCACACAGGAAGCCCCTGCAGGAGATCATGTCCCTGGTGTGGTTGGAGAAGTGACTGCACATCTCACGTTTCAGCAGATGTTTGGTGGGACTGCGGGCTCTGTGTTCGTGGCTCTACGTGTTTAATTTGATGAGTTACAAGCTCCAGGTTCTCCTCATTCCGCCGCTGAGCCTCAGTGCTGCAGTCTGTGCCGTGTGTAAGTGGCATGTGTTCAGTTTTGCAGTGGCACCGGCTCTGTCCGCACCATACAGAGATCATCAATAAAAGCTGGCGTAAGCCGTTTTCAACAGTGTTGATCTGTGTGTGTTTTATCAGTAAAACTGTAGAGGTGATTGATAGATGCTCTTTACTCTGTTATTTCTTCTTCCTGGTGTCTTCAGGATTATGTTTTTTGCAGGTTTTGTCCTGATGTGGCTGGAGTTTGCGATCTTAAATGCTGAAGAACGGTTTTACCCAAACTTTATTACAGTGTGTGTTTGTGTAAAACATTAGCTCACCAGCTTTTCTTCAATTCTACACTTAATAAGAATATTATACCATTTCAGCGTAAACATTTGTCATTATAAGAAGGAACTTGCCAGCAGTTATCACATGATAAATCTAACGTAGACTTTCCTTAAGAACAAATTTAGAATAATATTTGACATTGGTGAATGAAGCCCATTGTTCATGTGACTAAAGACTTGTTGTACGCATCATGTGACTATAAGACTGATCTCATTGTGCTGGGCATTGAGCTGCTGCCAGCTGGGGGCTTGTTGTTAGATGCCACCCTGCCGCATACCAGCACCACCAGCACTAATTAACAACTGGCCTCAGTCACCAGAAGAAATTTGTTTTTAAAACTCAGTAACACACGTTTTCAACAAGATTCTGATGCTCACCAGTGTTTTCTGATTTAAGGTTTGTTACTAAGAACTGCTGAAGAGCATCGTCAGGCAAATATTATTGCATGGATGTTTTAGCAAAACGTTTGCAGCAAACTTGTGGTTAATTTGTGGTGAACATTGAAGTTTGCCAGACTATGTTGCCACAAGTTTGTCATTATCAGTCACTAGTGTTAAACTTGTTCTGGCAACAATGACAAATTACCACTAGTGACAAATGTATTTACCAGTGATTTGCTGAAACAGTTAGCCAGTAAAGACAAACTTGTAGTGAACTTTTGGTGATGAAATTTGGCAGGTGCATAAAGTTTGTCACAAACTAAATTTGCATGTGAAATAATGACCTTGCTGCAGATTTGCAGTGAGGTTAACAAGAACTGTTTGCCAGAAGTATACATTTTTATGCAGGTTTTCTTCAGTTCCACAGCTTCTATAATATAATTTGTTAAGAATAAAATTAAGAAAAACCTACTGTAAGTATATAATGGTGACGGTGGTGGTAACCCAGTGGGAGTTGTCCACTAGTATTATCTTGAGAAAATGATTCCTAAGAAGTCTGCTTGGGATTGATGACGTCCTTAAACTGCTGAATTGTTGGTAGTTTGGTTCTCATAATGATGCATCTCCCTGTCCTCATCCACTGAAAATCTGTGCAAGTTGTTCTTCAAGATTCAAGATTCAAGATTCTTTATTTGTCACGTGCAAGTTATACAGGTACAACATGCAGTGAAATGTATTCTTAATTAGTGTAGAGAAACCCCATCCACAGACCACCATAAAAAGGCATAAGATTACACACACACACACACTGCTGAGTGAATCTGACAAAAACTTAAAGCTGGTTTAGAAGTTCAGCAGCTCTACAGTATTCTGTTCTTATCTCAAACCTCAAAGAAGGAAACTTTAGTGAATGACAGATTTTTGGTGAAAACTGTAAAGTGCTTTGCACAGTTTGTGGACGTAATCCAAAGTATTCAGAATACGTTACTCATATTTAGGAATCTAATGGAATAACCTTCCCAACACTGATATATAAAGAGATGAAATGACCAGGCTCAAGGTCCACGGTGCAACACAGGACAACATGTGGGAGCAGTATATACAGTATATTGGGAGTCAGTAAATGCAATATGCTGTATAATATGTGCAGTAGTGGAACACATCAGCAGAGTTGTAGAGTAACATGACGTTTAGCTCCAGTAAAAGCTGCTGAAGTTGTGGCAGAGAAAAATGTGTGTAAAGGTTTGTAAAAATGTTGCTGCTCTGATTTTATAAGTGAATCAGCACTAACGCTAATGGAGTTTAAGCTAACAGAACATAACTGGAATTCCGAAATCACTTTACTGAGGATGATAATGATGACCTGACTCCACTGTGCCTTATCCAATCACAAAGACATTAATACGACATTAACGTAACATGTCTCCTGCTGCCTCTCTCTCTGTCTGGAACTCTCTCATCCCATCTGCTCTGCTTTGTGTTCTGCTGATTATATCTCACATATTTTTGGTATAATTATTTCATTTTAACTGAAACTTCACAGCCCACTCTCCTGCAGGGCCACAAGCTGTACCTATAGAAGAAAGCAAAATCAGCAGAAAAGCACAAAATCTCATCTTCCCTGCTTAAAGAGCTACAGTTTTCCATTAAAACATTCATCACACAAACACGCACACTCACCAGGCCCTGCGGTCCTAACCCCAGTAGTGATGAAGGTGAACATGTTCTAGTGTTAGTCTTAAGTGTTCTCATTCACATTTACAGCGTTTAGCAGACGCATTATTTATTCAGATTTCCTAATTTCAGGCACAGCTTTCCTGACAGCAACTTGGGGTTAGAGGTCTTGCTCAGAGACGCAGTAGGATATTCACTTCTGGACCAAGAAGTTGTGAGTTTAAATCCTAACTCCAGCACTTCCAAGATCATTAACCCCAAGTTACTGCAGAGAGACAGTCCCTGAAATTAGGAGATCTGGATAAGAGTCTGTAAATGTGGTTTGAACCTACAACCACTAATGAATCTCCTCCTGAACATTAAGACTTCTGAAGCAGGAACACATCTCAAGGAGAAGACGCTTGTGACTTTTGCAACCACTGTTTTATTGTTGATCACCAGGTTTACCCTTTTACAACAAATTTGTAGCTCTTCTACATGTTGAGAAATGTTAAAGATACAGCATATTGCACATAAAATAAAGAGAAAAACATACAGAGCAAAATAACAAGGTAAATAGGAGATCTGAAGTAAAGGAGTCGAGCGTATTTGTTCTAACACCGCACAGAGAGAGCGGAGCGGCCGAGTTACAGGAGCCGTAAAGACCATCAAGACACTGAGCGCTGAAATATAGATCTTTAAAATAGTACTGCATTTCATATTATTAACTAGTAAACATACAAGTTGAATAGAAGATCACATGCAGAAAGGAGGCAGGCCGAATCACTTCACCGTCCACACACTCGGCATGTGGAGCGGCTGCCAAATGCCTTCAGTTTGAACACAAAGCTCTCATTTTGTCTTTTTCACGTTGTTGGTTTTCTGTTAAAAATGGACGATTACAAACCTCGAATATAAAACGATCAGTGATTTGATCACGTGATCTGGCAGTCAGGTTCTCATGAGTGAGTTTGATTGGAGTTGGTAGAGTTGGTGCTGCTGGAGGTTGGATTTAGGTTGTTGGTTTTGGTCCGTGTTAGACAGTAAGCTGAAGTGTGTTAGTTTGCAGCCCAGAGAGCAACTTTACTCAGCAGCTCAGTTACACAGTAAACATCAGAGAAATGACACAAAATTAAAATCCCTCTTAACACAACAGCAGTTCACACTTTCAAGGAATATGAGTGTTAATGTAAAGCATTAAAGACCATAGAAAGGATTTTATTCTGTTCTTTCCTTTGATTCCACACGGATATGATTTAATTAGCAAATACATTGTTCCTGTCTTTTTTAAATCCTATGAAATGTAAAGCTCAACTCACACCAACCAACAGAGTGTTTACTGTTTTACTTCATATGTAGACAGTTTGGATGAATGATTCTTGTGCCATCGATATTTTGTCTAAATGATTGTTGATGAAACTATAAATAAACAAAAGATTATTCTAATAGCATAAAAACATCTTTCCTCTGTACACTACAGTACATTATTTCCAGAAGTCCTACATATTTTCCTTAAGTACCGAGTTAAACAGCAACCCCAGCTCTGACAGCTGCAACGAGAATGAGGGCAGACGTACTTATTTATCTCCCAGTTACTCCAATCACATCCCCTAGTCACATCCGACATGTTTGTGTGGTTTTCCACCTGCAGCTTCATCTGCTCTCCTGGTCTTACCTTACACAGGTTTACACCATACACACCTTCTGCATCACACACTCCACAGTCTAAAAGCATCAACAATCGTCTCATATTGCTTGCTCCTTTGGCTTTGACAAGCTGTTGGAGTCTCAGTCCACTCATTTCCCACTTCAGTCCGTTCTCATTTTTAGCCATATTTACAATGCATTGATTTAAAGGAAATGAATTAAATTACTATAAAGTGCACATAAACCTCATGAGAAATTTCTGCAGTTGGGAAAAATACAGCATAATAAAATAATTAGAGGATGCCTTTGCTCTCTGTATAATCTAAAAATGATGAGTAAAAATAATGAAGAACTCTTAGTTACAGCACTTAACATGTTAATGTTCTTCAGTAAACATCGACTTAGCATAGCAACGAAATCTAAACCTTACTTCAGTTTTACATAAAGACAGAATATATCACTAACCCGTCCTCAACCTCTTTATAACCTCCTTCCTTTGTAAAATAATCATAATTTGATAAAAGGCAGAGATGAAGCGTGTCAAACTCCAGCCCCAAATACAGTAAAACTTGTTCCCATGGAAACACCACAGCCACTTGGCTTCATGATGTTAGTGGTTAAATAAGATGTTCCACATTTCCCACTACTGTAGTGCCTTAGGAATCCTGCAGGAGTCACAGCACCTCAACCATGTGCAAAACCGAATGACACTAGCTCTCTAAGATAACATAATTAATCCGTTGTGTGTGTGTGAGACAGGGAGTATACATGTAGGTCAGCAGAATTATTCATGCATAAAACATGTTAATTATAGCAGAAGAAACTGGTGTGCATGAGGTACACAGCTATTTGTGCTTTAAATCTATTATATTCCAAAAATGGATGTAACCTTTACCCCACCACTTAACACCACCTGGCACCAAATAAAAATTATGAGCGACATTTAAATAATGAAACCGACAAAAATAAGAATGTTGTGGATCACCAGTGTTTTCCATCAACCCGGACTTAAAGGGAGAAAAGTAAAATTGAAAAGTCAAAGGCACATTCTACAGTTTGTGTATCATCACATGCTCAGTGGACTTACGGATCCGGGTAATTTTAGGGAGAAAAAGTGGGGCGTTTTTAACTGGGCAGAATGCTGTTAAAGGGTCTGGAGTTTGTTACACCTAATAAAGCATCAATAAGGCTGTAAGAGACCATGAGAGTGTAAAACTGTGAACCCAGGCACCAGGCCAGACTTAGAACTCAATCTTGCAGGCGGGAAAGGACTCGTCCTGCATCACCACCGTACTGCTGCTGGCCAGGACCATGATGTTGAGCTCCTGCTGCTTCTCGTGGGTCTGCTGGTACCACTCCCTCATCACCTCCGTGTCATGGGTAGGAATTAACGTCACCTACATTTCAGCAGAGTTTGAATTATTAGTGATGGAATTCATTTAAATTTGCTGAAATACAATACAATACAAAAAAAACAGGACCACTTCATTCCGTTTCTCTTAGAAGCTCAGTTTGCACTAGACTTAAAGCACAGTTTTGCACAGCCTCTATACATGCTTTTATAACTGTTACTATATATTAAATATATATTATATGTTTGTGGTTGGTTTGTGAGCTCTACCTGTAGATTGGAGCCCCACTGCGCTTTTCCCTCCAGCAGGGCGTCCAGTACAGCACGGCCAGGTTCCCCGCTGCTGGAATCGTTTCCACTCACTACGTAATAGGCGGAGCGCACACGCTTGAAGAACTCCTGGTCAACATTTTTAGCGCTGCAGTGGTTGGGAATGTAGGCCAAGTCCACATAGATGGGGGGACCAGTGGGCACAGAGGAACTCGATTTTGCAGAACCTGTTGGGAACAGCAGCTTAATCACGCAAAGCTACAAAGACTCATGACAGATATGTGCCATGGCTGCATCTGTACTGCTGTAACTCATGCAACTTCATGACAATATGTTATGTTGGCTGCAAGAATGTACACCTAAAATTCTGATACAAGCCAAAGTCCATACCTGAAGTGCTCTTAATCCCATTGACCAGCCCTTTGGCAGTGTTGTGACTTGACCTGGACACGTCGTCCTCTAGGTCCTTTTTCTTTAGGGAGGTTGTACGAGGAGACGAGTCCTTGGACGGTGACCGCTTGTGTCTGGCATCTGCCTTTCTGGCGGGAGACTTTGACTTTGATTTGCGCAGGCCCTTTGCTTTAGGATCTTTCTTCACAGGTTTGTCAGTAAGGCTGGATAGAGATTCGGGGTCTACCATGCACACATCAGGGCGAGGGGAGCGCGGTGCTGGATCCATCATCGGTGAGGGCAGCGGATCGTGGCTTTTCTCTGAAGACCTGGAAGTGTAGTGCTTCCCGCCATAAGCTCCTGAAGATTTATCGACAGGAAGATACTCTGCATCCTCATCGGATTCTGCATTGCCTTCTGCCGTGACAGAGGGATACTCCTCTGTCCCTGGTGGCAAATCAGAGTCTGTCTGCGATGGCAGAGATTCACTAACGGATGTCGGGGGTGTGTCTTCTCTGGCCAGACCAATCCCTGCAGCCATGTCTCCAGAGAGGTGCTGCGAATCGCTGTCTTCTCTGTAAGAGCGACGATGAGGCTGGTTGTGGGACCTCATCTTGCATGATGGCTGCTGCTGGTCCACTTCCTGACTTCTTTGCTCCTCTTCATCCTCGTCACTGGACAGCTGGCGAAGACTAGGGTTGATGAATGAGGGGGAAGTGTCTCCTTTTCTCTGTTTGTATTCAGATGATGAATAGCCTGGAGAAGCCGAAGAAGAGAAGGGACTGGCACCCATGCAGACATCAGGGGGTCGATCTGAGTCATCATGCCTGCTTGGGTCGTCTTTATAGTAGGAGGACAGGAAAGACTGATCAGCAGATGCCAGGGAGAGAGGCCGTGGTGGATGTTCAGGCTCTAACTCTTCTTCTTCCTCATACTCATCCTCATGGCGATAGTGAGGTGGTGAAGCTCCAGGGTAGACACCCCTTTGTTGCTGCAACTCCCATTCAAAAGGGGCCCTTATTTTGTGTGTATCAAATTCCTCACTTTTTGCTTCAACTTGCGACAGGCTGGAAGTTACCTGGCTGGCTCCACCAAAAGCCTCCGGGGCGGCCAGGGTGACCTCTGCAGGACCGTTGGCAGTGTCGAGTTTTGTAGGCTGAGGTACTGATGAGGAATAAGTGAGCACATCTGGAAGCATGCCTGCCTTGCTAAAGGACGTGTCTATAGTGTGTTTTTCTGTCAGAGAGAAGGGGCTCTCTTTGTTGTCTGTTTGGGCCGAGAAAGGAGATCTTTGGTGCTGCAGTTTGTCCTGTCCAGTCTCACAGATGTAGTCCTCTTCCTCTTCACTGCTTTCTGTGTCTTCATAATACTGCTTCTCGGTTATGTCTGTGTGAGGCGGTAATGAAGCACCAAATAGACCTTTAGACATGGAGTCCTTCTCGGCAGCCTGGGAAAGAGGACTGTAAGGGCCACCAGTAGCACCGTATTCAGCAGGCGAGCTGGAGTCTTCAACCCATTCTGGCTTATAAAAGCAAGCACCCTGAGCACCCCTATCAGTCACACCACTGGCGGCATTGGCCAGCTCCTCTCTCTTATCGTCTGCAGAGACTGTTGACTGAGAGGGGAATGGTTTGATCTCCTCAAAAGGTGACATGGGTGAAAACCTTGCCAGGCTTGAGGTGGACTCTGCTGTGGTGGTGGCAGGAGTCAGCTTCTCCGAAACTTCCAAATACTCATCCTTAATCTGCCCCCCAGAACTGGAGAACGGTGAATCCATTACAAGTGAGTGCTCGTCTCTGAAGGACGAATACTCGTATCCGGTACTGGCTGGGGTCTCCAGCTCCTCGCCAAACTGACGACTGGTGGACAAAGAGGCAGATGCAGAGGAAGAATGGCTATAGGAGGAAGAGGAGGAGTATGCAGTAGCTGATGTAGTTGTATAACCAAAGCCCGGTGACACAGAGTCTCCAGGCTTTTTAGCTAAAACGTCCGGTGTTTTCTGCTTCTCATATTCAAGATCTCTTTCTTCATGATATTTATCTTCACTTAACTTAGGGGAGAGAGGTAAGTAAGATGGATCATAGTCATCATCTTTTTTGACCTTCTGTTCAGTGTGACTGGATGAAAAAGAGTATTTGTTCTCACCATAAGCATATTCATATCCAGACAGTAACGACGAGGCCTCACTTTTAGCCACTGGGAGCTGTTCCTCAGGGCTCTTGTGGCTCAAAGTGGGTTGAAAAGCAGCAGGAGATGGGGGTTTGCCATAAGTATCACCACCAAGGCCATAACCCTGTGATTCATCTTTTTCCTCCCTGAACTCAGGAGGCGCTGTGATGGTTGCCCCATGGAATGGACTCAATTCCTTCTCTGATCCATCTTTGGCCCCTTTCTCCATGTCACTGTCACGAATTCTATACATGTCATCGTCATCCTCCTCTTCATCCTCCTCCTCATCCTCTTCATCTTCATCCACCTCCTCTCCATGTGCCAACATGTTCAGCTCTCCTGCACCTGCTGCTTTCACATGAGCTTCTGCAGAACTTCTTGCAGCGATGTCAGTGAAATCATCTAAATACCGGCTTGGTGGAGCAGCACCAATTTCTGTCTTATCAACAACAGTAGGTTTGTCAAATTTGAGACTAAATGGGTCTCCTTCTAGTGAAAAAGAATGTGTGGATTTTTCAGGTGCATATGGCTCAACTTTACTCGTCTTGCTTACAGCTGTTTCTTCTGGAAAGTCTCCCAGGTATTCTGCTCCGTACATAGGTTTTGTCTCTTTGCATGAAGATAAAGACTCATCTTTTAAAGGAGATTCCTTATAATCCGCTATCTTTGTGGTCTCTAATAAGCTGTATGTGGAATCTTTTATCTCTGTTTCCTTTGGAACAACCTCACTATCATCAAATTTATCAGAGTAGTCCTTTGGCAAATTAGGTGAATATGACTCCACTGAGCTAGACTTACTGTCATATACATCAGAATAAGTGAAACACTTCCCAACATATGGTGTGTCCTGTCTCACTTCCCGCACATGCTCATCCTTAGCAGCCTTTTCCCGCTCTGGGAATGAGTATAAGTTGAAGTGTACGCTTTTATCAGCGTCTTTGGAGGCCACTGTGGAGTCATCTCTCTCTGCGAATGAGACATCTTTCTTGCCTTGGCCTACTGACACTGACTCCAGGTTGCCCTGAGGTCCCTTCACACTCGAGTAAGTGCAATCTTCAGCCTCACTCTCCTCCTCCTCAGAGCTGAGCATCTGGGGTTTATGTTCTTTATCCAAGTAGGTCACGTCTTGGGGTTTATCTTTCTTTTCCACGTCTTCTTTCTCTTTTCCAAACTGCTTCTCCTCTTTTAGGGACTGTGGCTCACATGTGTACTCCTCATCAAGGAATGTGCTCTCCCTCTCCTCCTTGTATTTAGTTTTACCACAAGTTTTTACATCTTTTTTCACATAACAGTCTTCTTCTTCTTCCTCCTCCTGTTCCTCCTCCTCCTCCTCCTCCTCCTCTTCTTCTTCTTCTTCTTCTTCACCTGAGTCATCAAATGTTGCCCTGGTACTAGAGAATCCAACTTTGAATGGATCACCTTCATCCTCCAAGATTTTCACCTTTTTAACATCACTAAACGCCACTGTCTCCTGCTTTGTACCCAGTTGGGTGTCATGTGTGTCCATTGTGTCGTCCTTCTCAGCAGATAACGACCTGGGTGCCCTCTCCTCTGTAGGGGAGTAGCTGCTGCTAGTGGGGCCTGACTGTGTGGGTGAGGCCATTCTCATGGTGCTATCGTCTGGACTTTGACATCTTTCCTCCAGTTCTGAAGTAGTGCTTGTCTCCGGTGTGCCAGACCTGTGAGGTGCAGAGGACTGGGACTTTACCAGAGCATCTGTTTTAGGTACTTCCTGGGAAAGAACAGCAATGTCTTCACCCTTCTCCAGTGTGAGAGCTGGTGTTACAGGTGGAGAAATGGGTACTGGAGAAGAAGGAGATTTCACAAACGCTTGTTCTTGGTCTTGCACTGAGGCTGAAGCATAACCTTCATGAAGTTTTCCAAGAGGAACATCCACATTGGGCGTCTGATCTTCATCCTCCTCTTCGTCTTCATCCTCTTCCTCGTGTACCTGAGTGATGGGCTTGTCAGGCTTACTCTCTGGCTCTGGAACTGTGGGTTGGTATTCTTCAGAAGGAGGTGATTTGAAGCATTTGTCTTCTTCTAAAGACGACGTTGGAGAGATGGTGCCAGCTGAATGCAAGTACTCTTTCCCTTCTGTGCGGTTGGATGACGGCATGCTGTTGACAGTGTCCAAGAGTAAGGAGCTTTTCCCCATTTCTTCAGTAGGAGGCGCGGTCACTGATGCAATGGAATGATCTTCTGTGACAGATGTAGCAAAAGAGGATAACTTGTCATACTCTGTAATGGAGGTGGCTGAGGAGATGTGTTCTTCTTCAGCCAGAGGTGCTGCAATGACACTGGAGTTATACGCTGATAACGGAGCCTCCTGAACCCCACCACTCACCTTTGCTGTTAAATCAGAGGCTACAGAGATGGTTGGGGGTTTAACATCTTTCATGCCCTGGATGGTGTCAAAGGTGCCAGGCTCATCAGGGACAGAGATGTCATAAGCACCGACGTCATAGCGAAGATGAGGGATCCTGTCTTCTGTATCCTCATGGATCTCTTCATCAGAAATGGTCTGTTCAGTCTCGGAATAACCAGGAATGGTCTCGTCTTGGATAAAGGAGATGTGCTCGGCAGCGCTGGCCTGTTTGACAGATTTGGCATCGCTCTGTTTAGTGTCCAATTCCTTACTGAGTTTTTCTTTTTTGGCCTCCTCAGGTTTACATTTTGCCTCGTCCTCGTGAGCGACATCCTCCGCCTCCTCCAGCTCGGCTTTCTCAATAACGTCCTCCTCCTCTTCACTGTCACTCTTTTTCTGTTTCTTTTCAAAATCTCCCTCCTTCTCCTTCACTTCCTGCCATTTTTTGTCATCTGCTTTTCCTAAGCCTTCTGAAATTTTGGCGGTTTTGCTCTCTGTATTGTAGTCCTCCTCATCGTCATCTCCTGTAGCAGCGCCTTCATCTTCAAATTTCTCACCAGCCTTTGTCAGAGACTTACTTGCCTTTTCTCCATATAGTTGTTTCTCCTCGTGGGGGGACTCTGTCTCTACATCAGTCGTGGTTATCCCTTCATCAGGAGATTCAATGTGAGGGAACGTTTTGTCTGGAAAAGCTGAAGTTTGAAGATTTTGGAGCAAACTGCTTTCTGGGAGTTTAGAAAGTTCTTCTTGTTTCAACGCTTCAAAATCCTTGGTGAGGTCCTCTGGGGAGGAGACTAGCGATCGGTCGTTGTCCTGCTTCTCTTTTGAGAGCTGTTTTGCAGCAGGTCTGTTCTCCTGCTCTTTGGCTGCCTTTGTTTTTTCTTTCTTAGCTTTTTCTGTTTTTTCTGGCTTGGCCTGTACCTTTGCTTTGTTGAGGGTCTTTTTGACTTCAGGTGTGAAGGGTTTCAAATCTGGTTTGGTGATCTTTCTCAACTCTGTCTTCTTTTCTTCCTTAACTTTGGATTCCTTATTCTTAGTAGATTCTTGCTTTCTTACTTCTTTCTTCTCTTTCTTAATGTCTTTCTTCTCTTTATCTTTCTTTTCCTCCATTTTTGAGGTTTTTACATGTTTCTTAGGTGACTTCTCTCTCAGCAGCTTCTTTTTCTCTTGCTTCAGCATTTCAGTTGTGTCTGTTGGGGCTTTTGCAGCTTTTGGAGTCTTAGTGCTCTCCTTCTTCAGCTTCTTTTCAACTTTGTTCTCCTTTACCGAGTCACTCTTGGACTCAATGTCCTCATTTGCTTCTTTCTTGCTTGCTTTAGTTGTGGTCTGCATTTTGGGCGAAGACTTCAGGCTTTCCTTGCTGTCTGTCCTAGGTTTCAGTTTAGTTTGTTTAATCAGAGGAGGCGGAGCTCCAGATATGTCTTTTTGTGTTGCAACTGGATAACGCAAGAAGTCTAGATGCCTTAGCTTTTCCAGCCCCTCTAAAATTTTGTTCTGTGGGGCATTTCCAGGGAAGAGCACCCTCACTATCTTCTCAGTCGGGCTGGCGGGAACCCAGACAACGAGGGCCGTCACCGAGGTGAGGTACGGAACAGATATTTCTCCTTCTTTTCCATTGGCTAAGACAATGCCGGTCTTAGCCTTACTGTTACCTGCCCACTTCTGCATAAAGAATTGCATTTCCTTACTGTCCTTGACAGGGTTGAGAACGTACATGTCTAATTTGCCAACACCCAGCTTGTGAAACAGCGTGACAGGCTCGATAGTGTTGCTCACAACTCGGTAGAGCGGTTCAGGCTTGATGCCCAGCTTGCTGAGGTACTGTAAGGTGAGAGATGCCTCCTCGATGCTCCTCTTCACCTTCATCGTTGACTCCGCCATCTTCAGCTTGTCTGGTACGTTGAAGAACACCACGCCGAGCTCAGGGGAGATCAGGTTTTTCATCCATTCTCCAAAGGCATTTGAGCCCTGAGACTGTTCCTCCTCTTGCTCTGCAATCTTTCTCTGGAGCAGTCCGTTTATCCCGGGCAGGTTGTCCGCTCCAATGTGGGTAAGCAGCACAGAATCTATCCGGTCCAAGTGACGCACCAGCTTCCAAAAACAAGACTTTCGGTCTGAGCCGCCATCGATCAAAATGTTGAAACCGTTGACTGCGAACAGTGCAGAGTCGCCTCTGCCTCCAGGAAATATGTAACAGCACGGCTTGGAGAGCTTGAGGAAGCCCCCCGAGGCCGGCGGCTCCAGCAACTCAAAAGGGGACGGGACGTCCACTGTCTCCGAGACGTACTCTGTGAACTCGGACACACCCTCCATCTTGGGCAACACGGGGTCAGGGTTCAGTCTGTAGTCCAGTTGGTACTGCTCCTGCTTCAGCTCCAGGGAGCTCCAGGCCCCCTCTCCTGCACAGCACACGGTCAGACACACTCGTTCACCCCGATCCAACTGACTCAGGAGGTCTTTAATCTGCAAAAAGAAAAGAGAGAAGTTGAAAAAGCTATACTTCATTCTTTATGGTATTACACTTACATTTATGGCATTTAGGGTTAGGGCTCTTCTCCAGAGTGACTTCTAGTTCCTAATTACAGAGACACTTTGCACCAACTTGGGGCTAAGTGTCTTGCTCGGAGCCCAGTGGTGGAGGTAGGATTTGATCTCACAACCTCCTGGCCCAGAAGCAGGCATTCTAACCACTACAGCAGCAGTGCAGTGCAGCTTTGTTAAAATTTAAGAATCCCTACTAACACAATATATTCTTACTCTTTGACTTGAAATGATGGTGAAGAAATTCCTCCAGCCAAACGCACCACTCTGGAGGACAATGTCACCTCCTTCAGTGCTCTGACCACTCAGGATAAATAACTTGTGCTTAGCCGGGTCACAGAGCAAAGTTCTGACCTGTTTAAGAGAAAAAGAAAAATAGATTTTTATTAAGAATTTCAAAGTAGTTTGGTTTTAAAGCTGGAGATAAACGCCACCACAATTACCTCTATTGTAATGTTGCTCTCAGATGGATTCACCAGTACAACTGTCTCAAGGACGTCACTCTTGAACTGCAGAAGCCTTTGACCTGCAGCAGAAAGAAGGAAATATAATGAAGCTGTAAAAATAGGAATGGGTTTGACTACAATTGCAGATACATATGAACGGCCTGGAAATTTAAGCTTGCGTACTGCAGATGAGACAAAAGGTGCATGAGAGTGCATGCAGACATTCTACTTCTACATTCACTTCACATTTTATTATGTGCAAGATTTCAGTAATCCCAGGAAATCGCTTTCTCCAATACGCTGCAACCACAACAAGATGGCTAAGCTCCTGCAAGCGAACCCATTGGCTGTTGCCACGGCGACGGGAGCTACCGAGGAGCTGCGGCCGCGTTACACTGACCCAGTGCTGGAGCCGCGCGACGCATTGCAGCATTTCTGCACGAGGGAGGGGGGAGAAGTCCCGCCCACTGCTGCATACCAACATGCGAGAGCAACAGCCGACGAGCCTCATGCAGATTCCAGACGCCACATCGCTCCGTCCTGCACACTAAACACTACCGCCCTGACCATACGGCACGGGTCAGTTTCACTGCAGTCAGGGAGGCGCCTGAGCACCGAGACCTCAGCTCACTTCTCCTCAGAGCTCCTCACTTTCCTCAGCACCATCCTCTGAGCTTATCTTCGAGAGTGAGACGAGCTCACAGAATTGGCTTTTTAGGAAATAACAGCACATTGTGAAAGCATGTCAGTTAAAATCCGATTTAACAAAACGTCTGGAGAAAAATCTTCAAGCTGTAGTTTAGTCCATCTTTTAAAAAAGTCATCAATGCAAAATAGCAGCAATCTCTCATGTCAGTATAGAAGTCTCCTACCCACAGTGCCCTACTGAGATAGCAGCGTCTCCAGAGCTTTACCCCAAGATAAGCAGTTAATTGCATCATTTTAGTTGGATTTCTTTCCCAAAAGAGACGTACCACTGAGAGCAGAGCAGCATATCAGAAAAAGGGCCACAGATGAACTGCATCTTTTGCCATTCCAACTTGCACTATCAGACTTACTTTCTCAGAAACAGTGACTACTAGTAACTAAATGTAATGCATTAGAACACAAAACGAGCAGATGTGAAATACAAGCTGCTTTTCATCATGACCTTCAAATGCACTCATACGGAGAAAACAGATGAGCGAATAACGGTACAGGAGGTCAAAAGAGACAACTAAGTCCCCAGTGACATTGCACATTCGCCCAGATGGAGGACTTACAGCATGTAAGGTCACCTCACAGCACAACAGGGACGGACTATGAAAATTAAAACATGCATTAGAGTGAGAAAGCATGCCATAAAACTTCACATGCTTCTCTAAGAGTTGATTTTAAATGCACCCACGTGTGTCAGAGCTGTTGCTGCCGCTTCCCCACACATGTGACTCTAAATTTAGTGTTCTGCCTCCGACAGACCGAGCAGGCCTCAACAGCCACAACAGGACGTGACACCACTGACAATGCGAGCGAGTCCTCCACGGCGTGCAGCTCTGACTGCATTAATTCTCCTCCCCTCTGACATTTCATCCCCGATTGGTGTCAACTGGGATCCCTCCCTTCTGCACGAGGCCCCAAAAGTGTTCACGTGGAGAGAGAAAACCACAGGCAGACCTGCACTCTGGGTACATCATGTTAGCTGTCCATTGCTCCTTCACAGACGGGCCAAATTCAGAAGTCACATGTGGTTGCGGTGCACTGTGTGCTGTGCTGTGTTCACAATGACAAATAATCATTCACTTCAAATGTCAGATTGTGAGTAGTTAGAGTAATGTGAGTAAATATGAAATGTTAAAGATGAAATTAAGTTGGTTTTTGTGGTGAATTTATTTGATTCCATTATTGAGGGAACAGAAAGGTTACTCTGAATGTGTGTTTGTAATAAACTACTAAAAAGCAAAATAATATATACAATATGACATTCTGCACTTTAACATGCACAGTTCTACTATATACAGAGTGCCCAGCTACTCTTTATATGTTAAAGTCTATTTTTCATCAGTATGCATATTTTCTCTATAACTTCACATTCACATTTTAAAGTTTCTGATCTAATTAGTTCAAATTACAGTCTTAGGAACAATCAAATCAAATTTTGCTACGTTTTGGAAGTGGTGGTCTGATGGTTAGGATGCTTGCCTCTGGACCAAGATATTGTGGGTTCAAATCCTACCTCCTACCTACCAGCACTACCACCACTGGGCCCCTGAGCATGACCTTTAACCACAAGTTGCGGCAGGGAAATTAGGACCTGGAAGTCATTATGGATGAGAGCATCTGTTAAATGCTGTCAATGTTCTACTTGCTGAACGATGTGATGAAAAGAGAACCCTGACTCTAGAAATACCAGTCTAGCTGAGAGTGTGGCTGACAAACATGATCAAGAACTTTTCCTGCTAACAAGGCCAAATCTGAATTGAATTGAGAGACTGCCAGGAAAGATACTCAATATGAGTGTGAGAGCAGCACGCTGTTTAGTGATTACAGCTCACACTGGCAACCTGAGAATCCCACGCTTACTGTCAGGCCAAATTCCATCCGAGTGGCTGCACAATTCACTTTTAAACTGCTGCTTCCTGTAACTCTACATCTCTGATTTATTAGTGTCTAATTCCACAGATCAGTCATCAAACTACTGCATCGTGGTCGAGGGGAAATGCTCAAAGTTCTTTATAACAGTCCAACAAAAGCTGTATACTTTAATGTCATAGTCAACATTTTAAATAACTCATTATACCTCAAATAGTCTGACAAATTTGTGTTGCTTGATGACACAGATTTACATCTGGAAGAAGAGTGTGTGTGTAAGACAGAAAGATCACTCATGTAGATAAGAGTTTGAAGGAAGTGTCGATTGAAACCTCTAGAAAACACCAAAACTGTCACTCAACTGAACTCCAATCCACCAGTGAAACAACCTTAAAGCACCGCACATCATTTATCACAGATCTGCTGTAGTCGACTTTACAGCAAACAATCCCAATAATGTTTCAGTTAACACAAGAAATTAACACAAGAAACAGCTATAAATAGATGCAGCTTAATTTCATTTTGTGTTTTACGTCACCGCATTCTGGCACAGCTGTTGGCAAACAAAATCTGGACCATTATATAATTATACAATGTTATAATATCATAATCTGTTTGGTAGGAAGATCATTAAAATCAGCTAAAATAATGAGACTGACAAAATGAGAATGGGAAAATGCACTACAGGTATTAATATGAGCATACAAATCTCTCAATAAAGTCATCAGTGTGTCTGTTATGTACACTTCCCCTTTTCATCATGGTATCAGTAAGATAAATCTGTGTTGTGTTGTGTTGTGTTGTGTTGTGTTGTGATGCTGATTTTGAGATCATATTGTCCAGCTACTAACAAATGAAAACACCTGATTTCCCAGCTGGGATGTGATGCTGTACTATGACGTTGTTCTGAAAGTCCCAGAAAAGCCCACAACATTACACACATTAACCCAAAGCCTCTCTCATAATGACAATGATTATATTATGATGAAGCATTTTTTTATCGACTCATCCGCTTCCTGTCCATCACCGCAGCTAGTCCCTCCTTTAATGTGTGTGTGAGAGGAAGAGGAAGATAGAAACAGAGATAGAGGGTGTGTTATTTGAGCGGATTTAGTAAGTGCCAGGAGAGTACATCACAAGTTTCATCACGATGCACGATTTCCATTCGATTCAGTTCAGGAGCCGGCGATCGACATGAGACAATATCACATGCTGATATAACACCATCACTTTCATACATACCACATCACAAATAGCAACTAAAATATCATTTGACATTTTTATGCCTGAGTTCAACCCGACATTAACATGGAATACAATCTTCTCTTTTAATCAATGTAAAGTGATGTTACATTATGTCTGAAGTTTTCATTTTGTATTGATGATACGGGCTTGTTGATCACTGCATTGATGAATTGATATAGATCGATGTATTGCTACACCTCATGTTAGAGGAGCGGGAGCTTCACTCTTTAATCCTGTTACAGCCACTTAGTCACATCCACACCAATGTATTTCTGAGCACTACACATGACCTGCCATATGCTCACCTCTATAACCAGCATCACCGTGTGGATGATAATAGGCAGGAGGGATGCTGGGAATAGAGGCAGAGAGCAGGAGATTTTTACTGTAACTGCTCTACCGTAGATTAGTGCACATCAACACACACGGTCACTGCAGCTTGTGATAATCATCTTATTTACAACACCTTTGTTAGGATCTGCAGCATCTTTCCTCCTTCATTGTGGGCGTGTCTGTCTTCCTCATCCCTGATCAATATTACATCCAAGCATCTAAGCATCTGAACCCGAACCATAACGTCAGTAAACTTTTGCATCGGCCACATGGGGACTCCAGTTCTCACCCACGCAGTAGGTCCATCCCCTCTCTGCAGCTGTACTGTCTGAAATTTGTCACTCAGACATACAAAGGAACTAGTATGTTTTACTATTAAACCAAAAATAGCAAACCTTTACTCCATAAAAGACAGAAGATGAATGTGCTTACGTCTGAAGCTGCACATCAGTTAGGTCAGAAATGACACAGCATTATTATGTGTCCTGTTCATATAAACTGCAATGTAAAAACATATCAAAACCACAACAGCTCTACTTGAGTTGAATCTTGAGTTGATCTTCAGTAAACCAGAGCAAACGACAGGGGTGTAATAATGCATCAATGAGATACAACAATCCAAAATTAAAACATCATACATGTTGTAACAATGTAATGTCACTTTATATTGAACACAAATTATTTTTTATTATAAGAGAATATTGTTTTTAATTTCAATATCTAGTTCAGGATTAAAAATGGAAGTGATGGTGTTAAATCTGCATATTATATTGTTTCATGTCGATCACCAACTCCTCAATCGTATCACAACAAACTTTGTAATATTAGCAAACACTGAATCATTGTTCATGGACTCAATATAATATTGTATCCTGGTGAAAACCAGCCCTCATAAATGGTTAGTGGTTCTAGTGGTTATTTTGCTTTTGTATCAGGCAGTATAAATTATAAGTTAAATTCAGTTTGTCCTGCCACATATTTTCTCTCTCTACTTTCACTTTGTAGAATAAAGGCATCAGCAGCTGGAGTTTGGACCACTAACTCTCCTCCACCTGCATTCTGCTCCACATCCACCAGCATCACCTACAATCCTCCTCCTCCTCCTTCACCTGCCCAGCCTTTTAACTAAGAATAACATCCAACATTCATCTAACATTCAAAATACAAACCTATTACACACTTTAATCATCTCAGTGGATGATGTGCAGCACAGAGACTAATGTCAACTAATTATAACTGCTCACCTTACTGCAATTAAGCATTTTTTTCTGGTACTTGTACTCGTATAAGTATATTTTTATGTGCTTGAGAATAAATTAGAATAAGCAATCTGCTTCACTACTTTTAAATGAGATTTGCTTACTGAATATGAATACTATTTGAATTAATATTCCTAAGTTTGGGTAGCATTTGGGTAGTCTGTTTGGATATGTGATTAATAGTACCCAGTAGTCATATTTTAGCATATTTAAAACTCGACTTCAAAAACAAACAAATAAACAATTAAACAATTAAATAATTAAATAAATAAATAAGGGTTAGAAAAATGGCAGTTTATCAAATATAGAGAGCTAAAAGGTAACTAGTACTCAGAGTAGTTTATGAAGAGAGTATTTTGTACTTTTTTAACACCAGTAATTAACCTGTATTTGAGTATTGTTTACGTACTAATACTTAAATTCACAGTACAATATTCAGTATTTTATCCACCACAGGCCACGAGGCTTTAATCTCGTAATGTTTTAAAATTAGAAATAATCTCCACATGAATATAAATGTGTTATGCTCCGGAACCGAGTGACCTCCATCCCGCACTGCCGCCGCGCCTCCGTCTGTCTCCACACCCGGAGTAAAGCCTCCATCAGACCCGCTACAGCGCACACGGAGCCGCGGGTCGCTACCGGAGCACCACCGGACCGAACTGACCCGAGCCGAACCGAGCTGACCCGAGCTGAACCGATCAGAACCGAGCTGACCCGATCAGAACCGAGCTGACCCGAGCTGAACCGATTAGAACCGAGCTGACACGGAGAGAGGAGAAGAGCGCACACTCACCCGCACCGAGCCTGCAGAATCGCGTCACTGTGCCGTCTGTCTCTCTGCATCCGTGTGTTTACGCGTGGGTCTGTATTCGTGTTTTCCTGTGGATGTGTGGATGTGTGGGTGTGTGTGTGTGTCTCTGTATCCGTGCGTGTTGCAAGCTGAGCGCGATCATCAACACGCGATCGTGTGTGGGATGGCAACCAGGAGGAGGGGCGTGTGTGTGTGTGTGTGGGTGTGGGTGTGTGTTTACAGACTGAATTTTATCTGGGTATAACGAAGTGATATTTAAATAAACTCACAATGTCTGAAAATAATGCTGATGAACACACCGTAATGCCACAATGTGATGAAGTTCTATCCCAGTGCTGCAAACCCATGTCCACAATCCTTCCGTAAGATTTATTCAGGCAACAAAGTGATTGAATCTATTTAAATGGCATACTTTGGGGAACAATGCTGGTCACACTTTGAGAGCGACTGTCCTGTGAGCTGGAGAATGATTTCAGCAGGACAGTTTAATGTAACATTCTCTTCAGGGTCAATTAAGTGGGAGAGATGGAATTGGAATGGGATCTGATGGTCTCTCTACGACCTACTGCTCTGTATCAGATAAGAACGCTGCTCCGCTCCAGGCTGGAGGAGGTGAGCAGCACAAAATCTTCTCCTTTCAGCCATTTCATTGCTAGATCGTTCCATCTTTAATCTGTAATCATATCCTAATCCCTGCTAGTGAAACCCGAGGCCTCTTATCGATTGACTGAGATGGTGGAGGAGCTCTGAAGGTCTGAACACATTCTTCTCCACTGAGTAATACTCCAATATTAACACCACCAAATCCATCTGCTTTTACCCTGATCCAGTATTCATCTTACAGAAACCAGACTGCCATTCCCCATAACAACCTGCATCAGTTTTAGCAAGCGAGGCACAAAACTGAGACCGTAGCACTGCTGTCATTATGTCTGTGTATCACCATGGGAATAGTGCGTCATGTAGCATCTGTACCATTAAATTACCACAAGTCAAATATCTAAATGAAATTAATAATTGTACTGCACTGAAGAGCACTTCTTCTGAAATTACTTTGCCATATTATGGTTCGACAGGTAGAATGTCAGTTTCACCCGCTCCAAAATTGTGCTTATTAACAAGATACAGCAAATCATGTAATAACAGCAATAGTGAAAAGTAAGTATGATCAAATGATTGCAGGACAAATGATATGTTCAGTAATATCCAGTAAAGTGCATTTAGAAGCAGCTTTGTCACATGGAGATACAAATAAATGATCTGCAAAAAAGTTGTGGGATATAAGTGGAAGAGAAATGCACTTAGGAATAAGTTCTATTATGTCTATATTTAAGAAATGTTACTGGACATATGTGAGTGCTGTCTTGAACAAAACAAAACTGTACGAGCTCATGCATTCAGGGCCATATTTACTCCCAGCTGGGTGTGTTGAGGAAGGTCAGGGTTGTGCTTTAATGCCCACAGTCCATACCAGCAGCTGGGAGGAACAAATCTGAGCACTGTAACTGAACTCCACCAGTGTTCCTGCTCAAGCCCAACCTGCCACCAGCCACACCAGACGACAAGGAGATTAGATTTATGGAAAACAGGTATTATGTATTCTGGTGGGGAAGTTTTCAGTCCCTGTGATAAATAGACACTCACTCCAGATTCAAAAGGTGTCTGGAGTTCTGATACACACCCAGGTCTGTGTACGGGCTCCTCAGTAGTCAGGGTACAAAAAGGTTTTTAAATTTAGCACCGATAAAAATACACCTCAAATTTGGTGGGTGCTTCTCAAGTGCTGACATCTGTTAGATCTCACCCAAAATGGCATTATTAGATGATTATAAATAGCATCTCAGACAAATCCCAGACAACTGTTAGAGGCAGCAGTCAGTGTGCCACTCCCTCCCAGTCAGGCTCTCACACAGGACACACTCACACTCACACCCTAATGACAAAATCCCCACACCTTCAGATTGATCCCACAAAACTGGAACCTATTAGCGTGATGACATACGGATTTAATACTCATTACTCCCACATCATTCACACACATCAACACATAGCCTGAAGCGGGGGGTTTAAACACTTGCTCTCTATTACTGACTACATTACACTTTTACTTTAACGTTGAGAGTTCACTTGTTAAAGACAAACCCAAGCTGGTAGGACACAGTTTTCTGAAGTAGTCTCCATGTCGGAGCCCAGTGGGGCAGCATTAAGGCCTGAGCTCATTTTTCACTGTGCTGGACCTTCCTCCCCCTCGATCAATGGCACCAGTGGGCAGCCAGGACTGACGACGCCCCACTCCACGCGCATACTGCAGACTTATAAAGGACTGAGATCAATAACTTGCCCCCTGAATTATTGATGATCTGTTAAAAACCACCACAGACCCTCCTGAAACCCGAAACGGCAGCTACACGGCTACAGATTTGCAACGGTGCCTGAGGCCTTCGGGTTTGCATTTCTCGTTAAGGGTAATTTTTGGTGTGATGCTCACAGATTCACAGCTTGTCACATCGTTCCGCTTTGACGGAGACTTGTGAAGATTTCAGTTGCTGTTACAGATCTTTTCTTAGACCTGAAAAGATGAACGTGCAATATTTTGCAGCGATGCCTTGGCAGGGCAATATGAAAGGATACATGATTTACAGAAGGAAGTATAAATTTAAGGGTTGAAGTAACCAGTCATGCATTATGTATGTCATGATTTATGCCGTGCTGAGAAAGCTCCTGTACGTCCTTGACATCTGGGTGGAGGGACAACAGATAGGACGCTCCTCCACACAGGTCATCAATCATCTTCCTGCTCTGTCAGTTTCCTCTTATTGGCTGACTACATAAAACCTTCAGCGTTCTCTCCTCTCTTTCTTTAAGTCCACGACGGGCCGCCATGCGTCAGCGCTCTTTACTCAGGAAAGCCCGCCCGTGTCGGGAGAAGCACTGCTGCCCTGAGTGATGGTGGCAGTCATTAAGTCGTGGCGAGGTGCTGAAAGAAAGTAATTAATATAACAAAGCGTGGGCAGCTGAGCCCCGAGTGGCTTCTCCAGCCTCCAGCCTGCTGTCTCTCGGGAGAGCTGAAGCCACGTACGTAATCACCCTGGAGCTCACTCGGCCAAAATGCAAAAATGGGTTACGGTTGGCTTAAAGAGAGCAGAGAGCGCCAACACTTTGATTACTTGTCATTGATTTCATTCATTTCATTTTATTTCAGTTAAGCCATTTATCAGTCTCTGATTCAGAGTGACTTCCAATTTCCCTGGAGCAACCTGGGTTAAGGGCCTTACTCAGGGACTTAAAGGTGGGTGGTTCCTGGCATTTGAACCCCAATCTTAAGACCACCATTACAAGGTTTCAGTCACCATACCACTGCACTAACACCACCCCATTGTGAACAAACCAAAGCACATGATGCACCTCAACAGCTCTGGATTTGACCCCTCTGTGTGTGAATTTGACCCGTGGGCAGCTGATGTAGGCAGTGCTCAGGGAGCTGTAGTTACGGATGGTACCCTGCTCACCTCGTTGTTCTCTTTACTGGTTCGGGATTTGAACAGAAGACTTCCCAATTGCAACTTGCTTACTGAGACACTACTACTGCCTAATAGTTTTTAAAACTCCATCCAGCAGGGGTTTGGACAAGAAGAAATCAGCACCAACACATTGAGAAAAACCTGCACAAAACCAGACCAGACAGTCTGCAGAGCAGCCAGATAGAAAACACAATGCTACAATAATCACAAACCAGAAATTAGTCCAAAATTAGCAGGTAGGGCAGAAAAACGCTTGGTATGGAGTGCAGTATGTAACATTACTCCACAGAAAAATGACAGAAACTATGATCTTTAAATGCAGGAAGCTATGGGTGTGGCTGGTTAAAACTGGCCAAATGGATCTGGTAATCAAGTGTCCTTGTGAAGACCTGGAATGAGGGTCTGGATCAAAAAGTCTATTTGGTTAGGGAGGCTGGATTTAGTCTGAGACCTTACAGCTTCTAACACATCACTTTCAAGGAGAAAGATGCTCACTTGCTGCCGAAAATATCCCCCTCACTACCACGAGGTGCCATGGTAACCAGGTAATCAATGAGCCTGATTGATCAATATTATCTTAGTTGACATTGAAATATTATACAACTGTAGGATGGAAGAAATAAGCTGAGGTTTGGCACAAACATGCAAAATAAAATTTAAATAAGAAATCAGCTCGCCAGCAGTTATAGATTCTGTTCTTACCAGTTAAGAACAGATAATCGATTAATAAACTAACAGTTAATAAATTACTGTAATTTCTGATATTATAATATAGATAGAATGTTATGACTGATCAGTGTATTTGTTTGAAAAGGATGAAAATATGAAACATTTTTCCAGGACGAGAGTGCTCTTTAGGTGCCAGGCTCAGTTACTCCTGCTTGGTGAAGCTGAACAGCATCAGTCTTGGTCCGGAGCTCAGAGCCAGTCGCCATGATGACGCTGCATTCCAGCAGGACATGATCAGTATTCCGGACACGGAGCAGCAGGCAGGGGGATGGAGCTCACTGAGCATGCTCAAAACTCCTCCATCACCCTCATCAGCACCGAGAGCAGGGAGGCTTTAGCACTTACACCAAGCTGCGTCCACTTACTCACGTCAAGTCAAGACGGGGTTATTTATAAAGTACATCTAAAATCAATGTGGGTTGTGCCAAAGTGCAGTAGAGCAATAAGCTCAACAAATAAGAATAACAATAATAACAGCAATAATACTTTAAAATACGTAGACCTCATCTATATATTTTCTTTTATTTCCTTTGCTTTTTATTAAAAACTAATCATTAAAAACAAGGCATTAAGTATAACAATATTCAGTTATTAACAAGTAAATGTATTAAAATAAAACTACATTCAAATGCAAGTGAGTAAACGTGTTTTTAAGCGAGATGTAAAAGTTGCAGTTTTGATGGATGCCCTTGTAGTCAGTGGCAGGTTTTTACATAGTTTTTATATTTATATTTTATATAGGTATAAAAAGGTATTTAAAATGTGTTTTATAACTTTATATTTAATTTGGGACAGGAGCAGCTGGTCAGAAGATCTAGGGCAGTGTTCATCAGTTCCAGTCCTGGAGGTTTTCCATCCTACCTGATCAGTCTCGTCTGGTGGTTATCTACTTGCGACCAGGTGTAAATATTCTGAAATCCAGTAGGATGGAAAACCTGTAGGACACCAGCCCTCCAGGACTGGAATTGACTAACCCTGATCTAGAGGAGCAGGTTGTCAGATGTTGCAGATGAAAGTCAGGTAGATGTTTTGGGTTTTTGCAAATGTAATGCTTTAATAACAAGTAAATCTTTAAAATGATTTCTGCAGCGTTCTGTAGCAGCTGTAACCAGGAAAAGAGAGTTTATGATGCTCCGGCATCAAGAGCGTCACAGTAGTCAACATAAGAAGAAATAAAAGCATGTGTGCATGAAAGATGAAACTGGTTATAATTTTGCAACAGTCCTCAAGTAAAAGAAGCTACTTTTCACCACGCCAGCTGTTTAATGCTCAAAAGTGAGGATTCAAAACTGACGCAAAAATATGCATTTTTGCACTCCTCTGCAATCACGTCATGCTTCTAATACTGTGAACTTTGCACTATTGCATGTCCTTGGTTTAAATTGCGCTGATGATTCTTTATTCAAAGTACACAACTGCATGTTGATGTCATGACTTCTTCTCATTCTAAGTTCTATGCAGGTGAACTCGGTGAATGCACTCTCTATAGATGTAAATTTATGGCATTTTGCAGTTGCAGTGGAGCAGCATCTTGGGGTTATAGTGGAAACATACAAAATAACATTAGACTGTTAAGACTGTTAAGTTAAGAGGAAATGAAGGCCAAGAACGTGATAAAACAGGAAGGTCAAGATCAGGTTTTGTTCTTTTCTGAGGGCCTTGAGAGGAGAGACAGAATGTGCTAGAACAACTTGACGCCAACACGCAGCGACTAGGAGGGTGGGGTTGTTTCCCTTTTCTGATATAAGCTGTGCGTAAGTGTTGTTCGAGGCTCACTCATGCAATCTTTGAGGTTGTGTGAGACTGTATACTAAGACCATATACATCTGAACAAATTGGAATTTTTGCACAGACTGTAGACTGTATAGAATTTTTGAAACTGTTACCGACCTCATGCACATTCAGCACATTCAGCACATTCACATGCACTTTTTAGTGTCAACGACAACTCCAGAACCATAATTGTAGGCTGAGTACCGCATCCTAATTGTCTCTCTTTCTACTTCAAGTTTAAAGTTTACAAGTTTACATTTATATTATTCCTAGTTTAAAAGTGTATATTTTATATTCTATTTCTATATTTAAGTGTCTTACAGTATTTGTTCATTGTTCTTTGTTTTGAGCGCTGTTAAAACTGGAGCCACGTCGTCTCTCTGTGTCCTTGTACAGTATATATCAGAGATGACAATAAAGTTTACCTTGACTTTCATATTTGGGTCATCCTCAATTCTGATCTGGGTTTTAAAGTAAGGGTTAAGGGTCTTGCTCAGGGACCCAGTGGTAGTAGTGTCGTATTAGTAACTTCATTCTGATTCTGATTCTGCAGGAGAGGAGAAAGGGGAATAAGATCCCTCCTAATCATCCCTCTCTCTCTCTCTGTCTCTCTCTCCCACATCCCTTTCCCTTTGGGTTGGTGTTAAAATGCCGAGCTGCCAGTCTGCAGGCGTGTTGATGTGTTTATTACCCAGGCCGAGTGACAGACTCCATCTTGACAGAGAAATGTGGATGTTTACAATCTGTCTTTCTGCTTCTCTCTCCATGCTGTCAGTTACTGAAGCAGACCAGCAGATCTGGAAAACGACAGACGTTTCCGTGCATGAAGAAGACCGTCAGCGGTGCCGATCCTAACGAGGTTCGTCTTAACTGTGTGTAATGCTGGATCTGCTGTGTGACATTTAGGGCTGGGTATCGTTGCTGATTTCCTGAATCGTTTCGATTCCGATTCACAAGGTCATGATCCGATTCAATTCTCTATTCGATTCGATTCGATATGATATCGATTTATTTAGAGATATCTTTGCGTCAATACTAGTTTTGCTTGGTTATAAAATAACTTGTTTTAAAACCGAAGTGTTGCCAAACGTCGGCCTTTAGGCCAGACGGTGATTTGAGCGGAGCAGCTTCAGCCATGACTCTATTTGGTTTCGGTTTCGCCGGTCTCATGTTTTTATAGCTCTCCTTGCGCGGTCGCGAGAAGTAGTGCATAGCCGCAGGAAAAGATCGATCCCCGAATTTTTTAATCGATATCGTATTTCTCGAACGAGAATCGATATTGATCGGTGAATCGATTTTTTGAACCCAGCCCTAGTGACATTTACATGAGGTATAAGAAACCTGCTAAGAAGCTCGTTACTAATCACTGATATACAGCAATAAACTGCACATCAAAAGTTTCATCCTCTCTGGTTTTACAATGGATCAATAAGTTACCATCAAAATCTACATTTTTAGGAAACTACTGTACAAATTTGATTTCAATTTTCAACTGAAAATATTGTGATACTGAACATTTATTTTGCATTAAATGGCCACTGAGCAAATGGCAAATGTCAAAAATAAGTTTCTTATATTTGGAATAATGCAAATGGTTTTGCAAACAGCATAATGTGTCCTGATTTCAGTGAAGTGAATTAAGAATAAAATGTTTTTGCTTAATCCTGTCATAACAGCACTGGACCCCAAACCCCTTTAGTTTAGTTCAGCTGAACAGATCATCAGATCCTCATGAAGCTCAATCACAAGCTTTTGATGTTGGAATTCAAAAAAAACTGTAGGTGGACCAATGGCTGGAGTAGATACAGAAATGCACATTACTGTGTAATAGTGCTGGAATCTGAGAAGCATGACATAACTCTAAAGGTGTGTAAAACACTGTACATGTGCTGTCAGGTGAGCTGCTGAGCCATGTTTCTGATTTGGAGCAGCTTGCACATCAGCGTGACATGGTGCACTGACATATGTTGGGTCTGAAATTTGCAGTGGAATGGTCAGCTTCTAGCACAATGTGGACACTCCGTGCATCTGCTTAAAAACAAGAGTTTTCAGAGTGCTCCTGAGGGGGCAGTCGGAGTAAAAACTCAGCGCTGCGTGAAATCATCATGACCTGATTTATCCGACATGTCAGTGATCACAGCTGAGATCAGCAGCGCTGCTCGTGTTCCTGCTCCCCACTGTAATGGAAACATGTTTTCCCCACATCTTAGTGTGACTGTAGCCTCTGAACGTTTAACACTGACTTTGTGTGTGTGTGTGTGTGTGTATACCATGTTTTTTATGCATTCTGGGGACCTTTTTGGGCCTTTTTGTCCCCTAACATCGCTTTTATTCGTTTTTTATGGCTTTGTGGGGACATTTAAGAGGTCCCAGTGAGGAGAAATGACTTTATGGAAATATGCATGTTTTATTTGAGAAACTAAAAGATGTAAAAGATGTGCATTTGGTTACTGAGGTTAAGATTAGGGTTAGGGTTTGGATTAGCTGTAGATTTGTATACATCTGGTCATTATGGGAGTCTATGGAATGTCCCCACAAAGATAGTTGTACATGTTGTGTGTGTGTGTGTGTGTGTGAATTGTAACCAAATGCTGTAAATGTACAGTTATTTCTCTACTCTATATTACTGTCGCCGTGCTCCTGATAATGGTCATTACTATATTATTTGTATCTGTTTAGTAATTATTTATTATTTATTGCCCAACTCTTATTGTCTATACTGCGATAATGTGAAATATCTAATCTAGAAATTAGAATTTTAACAGCAGGTCAAGTTAAAGAAATCTTATGATAAACTAAAAAACTAAAGAGTAATAAAAAAAAATACAAAAATATAGAATAAATGCTCTTAAAAGGTTTCATGATGCCTATTTTTGCCAAACCTCTCTGCAAAAATATATTGTTGAAGATACTCTGCATTTGGGTTCATTGTGTAATTGCTACAGACATACTGTAATTACAGTATTATAAATATAAAATACTGCTTGCTATAACCCTCTGCTGCCAGAGAGTTAATTTACAGTGAGGTTTTTCAGTGTGTGTGCAGTGGCATGGTCTCGGTAAGCACCCATTCGCTCTGTTCCTGTAGTGTTTGAAGCTGGGTTTAACGTGTGAGCCGGGTCGCTCAGGGAAGTGTGTGTGTGTAATTGGTTGCTCCACAGTGTTTCAGCTACAAAGTCGAAGGTCTCTCTCTGCTTCAAAGATCTTTCAGTGAGGGTGCTGGTGAAGCCGTAATACCTGCTTATTTCTTTATCTCCATCCTTGTGTCCTCATTAACCACGTTCTTTCCCAAGCACAGCGCTGCACAATTCAGCTTTGATTATACGCGACTGCAGCAGAGGTTGTAGCTTTCAATAACTCATAGTTCGATAACTCTTACTCATAACCTGCATCTATTCACACACAAACCTTCTGCACAGTCCACACTAGGGCGGGGCAATTGATCGAAAATTAAACAAAACCAATAGAAACTCTAATCAACAATCGTGAGTTCTGTTCTTTTTTTCAACCGTTTCTCCCCCATAGACTAACACGGAGCTCAAATTTCGTCGCCTTTACTGTGCGGCCGCCGTTTTTCACAAATCCCCCAAATTCGACATGATTCGAGGACCCATGAGCCTCTTCTCATATCTGTAACCATCATGACCTGCACTTTTTCGTCCTTGTTTTCTCCCCATATGAACCCATTGATTTTCTCCCATTAATAACACATAAGATTTGGGACTGGAAAGCTTCCCTCGGCCTGTTTTCACACGACAGTCAACACGGTTCTTAAGGTGCCTCAGACCACCTCATTGGACACACATCTCAATCTGTTTCCACCCGCACTCGTCTTTTTCTTGCTGAAATCATCCCTCGTTCTTTCCACATTCACCTCAATGCTGCTTAATCAAAGTCTTTCTACTCGACCAGTTTTCATGTCACGCAACAAAACTTCAGCATCACACTTGTGTTTTTTTGTGGAAATGCAGCTCTAATTTATTTTTGAAATTCTCTTTGTTATATCCAATCTTTCATTAGAAATAATATCCCAGCTTTAATGGCATGTTTACAGTACAAATTAAGCCAAAAACAAAATAATTTTATAAATCGTAATTTATATTATATTTATATTATATATTATATTTATGTTAAATTAATTGTGATGTTGAAGTAATATTGAGGTCATATTGCCCAGCCCTAGTTCACACACAAACACACACACACACACACACACACTGAAATCTATTGAAGGAAATGTCTGAATATTTTTTCTGCTATTGAATGGACGCATCAGGTTGAAACATGTTGACTGGAAGTTGTATTTAAGATGGAGACAGACAGACAGTCGGCTGGAACTGAGCATCCAGAGAGTCTGCAGCAACCACAGCAGGAGCACTGATGGATTCTCGCTTCAGCCCCTCTCATGCCATCACAAAACCCAGCAGAGATCCATGCAGCTTCACACAGGGAGGAGGAAGTGGATGGAGAGAGAGAGAGAGAGAGAGAGAGTAAGGGGGTCTGGGTGGGAGGTGGAGGACGGAGACTGTGGTTATTGTTATCTATCGGGGGAGAATAATTGGAGGAGAGCAGGATGCATTTTTCATTAGCACACAGGAGAGACGGAGGAGTGTCACAAGTGAGATGGAGATGGAGATGATGGAGACGTCACACGCCTAACATGCCACTGATAAAAAGACATAAAAGTAGGAGTGTAACGATACATCCATATCAATACACTGATTCAAGGATCGTTGAGCCCATACCATCAGTCCAACATAAAAAAAACATCAAGCGCTGTAAGGTCATTTTATATGTGACCCAATCTGCCATAATGAGTCGGAAGTCGGCGTTTTATTTATTTAGATACAGGCCGATTATGTTAAAAAAACATCAAAAATATCGAGACCAGATTTATTTTGAAGACCTTTTCTTTCATATAAGACCAAAAAAGAAAAATCGATATTTTTGATGTTTTTCAACATAATCGGCCCGTATCTAAATAAATAAAACGCCGACTTCCGGCTCATTGCAGCAGATCGGGTCACATATTAATCAGGATGTTTATCTTTATTAAAGGAGAGCGGAAGGTCTATTTTTATTTAAATGTCAGGTTGAGTTCAGGAATGAAAATGTCATATATTTTAGTTGCTTTTTGTGATTGGTATGAATAGAAGTTAAATCAGTATATGATATTGTCTCATATCGATCACTGACTCCTGAATTGAATCAAATGGAAAACATATCGGATCTATATGGCATCGTATCGTGATGAAAGTTGTCATTTACACTGCTATATAAAACATGATGCAACATGGCCTAAGAGGGATGTGTGTGTGTGTTTGTGTGTGTGTGTGCTGAACTGTAAAGCTTTAATAGAGATGTAGTCTTGCTGTATATCTGCTGATGGCTGCAGGGAGGTGGTGCTGGTGTTCAGGAGGTAATTGTGTTTACAGCAGATGCTGTTTATGGCTGAGAGGTGTAGAGACTGAATACTAATTAGCCTGATGTGTGTATTTAAAAATGTAATATTCTTTTTTTCCGTTTTACAATATATAATCATATAATTATGATAAGTGTAACAAATACATATAATGATAAAAGCACTCTTTTTCTCAATATGACTCAAATTGCACTAAGGTTTCCTACAAAAAATATCATCTACAAAATAACGTCAGCCCATCAATTATCTCTCTCTCCCTCTCTCTCTTTCACTCATTTTTATTCTTCCGTCTCATGCTCGCATTCTCTCTCTCTTTCTCTGTAACTCACATTTCCAGTCAGTCTTTATGCAGCCACAAGCAGCCATGGAATAAGAGACGTCCTGGTACAATTTACCACAGCCTCACAAAAAGACAATCAGATCCTTTCTCTCTCTGCCCTTCAGCTACCCAGCTACCATTGTCTCTCTCTCTCTCTCTCTCTCACACACACACACACACACAGTAACACACACACACACACTCAATATGTGTTAGCTGAGTGAGTCGTCTGCTGCTCCTTGGCTCCAACAGAGTCACGGCAGCTCAATTCACAGCAAATATGAACCAAAATCTGCATGACAACAAGAAGCAGCGTACGCACACACACACACACACACAGGACCCCAACCACCTGCAGCTACTCTACACACACGCTACACACCAACACACACAACAGCTTGCAAATCTCTATTAAAAGGCACTAACCTTTAACCTCTGACGAGAAGTGGGCCGAGTGTTTGGTCTGGAAGAGCTGCAGCTCCTGGTTTAAGTCACACGCCGTTAGATCAATGTCCCACGAGCGAATTCCTGCACAAAACACACACACGGCATGTGATGCTAACCAGGCACAGTGTCAGCTCATGTCTGGTGTTCCCTTATTTCATATATTCTTTATTCATGCCTTCAGGGAGAGACTGATGATAAAACTACACACCAGACACAAATGCTGCAGAAAAATGGAAAATGTAGTTGTGCTGTTCCTCAATCCTCATGTGAGTATGTTCAGTATATCATATTTCACTATCATGCATCTTTTCCACTGCAATTCCGCAGGGACACAAGTAAGTACACCCCCCCCTAGCAACACACACATTAAAAACACACTCACATAGCCATCCTAAATATGCAGAAAACATGTTGCATCGAAATGAATTAAAACATTAATATTCAACTACAGAATCAGCATTATTGCATGTCGCTGTCAGTTTCCTCTTTTAGACGGTTAGAGGCATCAACATTCTCAAAATGAACATTACAACATATTTCCTTCTCAAATAATCACAAGTTGTTTAATCGTTTAGTACATCTAAACTGTGAACAAACCACTGGCACATGACATTTCTTAAAAGATGCATGAAATCTTCCTGCTATTTTAAGACATTTCCCGTACTAGTCCGAACTGAAATTTTGTAATCATTTGAATTTGTCCTCATCAGTTTAAAATGGCAAATTGCAAAAAAAGCTGATGGAGATAAAGATAGCTGACAACATAAATGTAGGAACTCTTCTCTCACCCCGCTACTCTTTGCAGGTTATTTATCACTCCGACTCCACACTAAGACTGAGAACTGGGATGGTAACTCACCTCGTTGGATGTGATCTCTCACGTTGCACAGCTGCTGATGTGTAGAAATCTCTCCAATGACGATGAGCAGGTAGAATGTGTCGGAGCGGATCTGGACCGGAGGAGCGTCGCTGTGCTGGACCAGCTGCTGGACGAGCTGACGTGTCTCCGGCTGAGCCCTAGGCTCCCGCTCCCGCTCCCCCTCTGCTGTCTCCATAGCAACAGCAGGGCCCGCTTCCATCGTCATGACAACTGCATCCGCTGGCTCACTCCGGAGGGGCGGGATTCTGGGAGAGGAGTGGTGGGAGGGGCTCGGGTAAAGCGGGCTCCCTGATTGGTTCTCTGACTATATGGCTATATGAGGTCAGTGCTGTCTGGCCTATTTATTAAAGGCTTTTTACTTGCCACGGTGAGAGTAATTGTGCAGATGTTCAGGTCTGCAGACCGTGTGCCGAAACTGAATGAACGCTCCATGAAATCTTTATTTACTAACTGAAAGCTGAAATATGCCCGTGTGCTTATTGACTTGGTAGGGTTTAAGTGCCAAGAGACAGTTTTGGCAGATGACAGCCAGCAGTGAGCGGCCCCTCAGAGGCCAACATGATCCTCAGCAGAGCTTTTGTTTGTGACAACTTCTGCTGAGATGAGCGGTGGGAATAAAACTGTTTACCTCATGGAGATATTTAAATGCTTTAAATAGGCCGGACGGACAGAGCAGTTATGCATGCAAATAAACAAATAGGCTTCCAGAATAATCCATGAGTTGAGCTGGAGCATTTATTAATTGCAGATCCCTTTCATATTGAACTTAAATTCCTATGGGAAAAGTCGAAAGATAATATTATTGGAATTGCAATACATGACATAAAGAGATATTAACTGAAGAACCGATATTCAATGTTCAATATCTTTGCAAGTTTATCTATTTTAGTTATTTTATTGTTTAGTTTTTAGTTTTAGTCTTGTAGTAATTATTTGTCATTGTGAACATAGCACAGCACACAGTGCACCACAACTAAATGTGAGCTCTGCATTTGACCCATCCATGAAGGAGCGGTGGGCAGTGACCAGGACGGTACCTTGCATATGAGTATCTCTGTTGTACATTTACTAGTCCAGGATTGAAAATCTCAGATGATGGACATCTTCTCTTCTGTTTTATTTGAATGAGCTTGCTGCAATACTATAACTCTTTTAAAACACAATATACATTAAAAAATAGTATAAGTAAAATATTTAACTGTGTTAAACCTGCAGCGCCACACATCTTCATAATGAGTCAGCATCACTACACGTCCTTATGACAACATAACCACCTACTGCCCCCTGCTGGATCACATAGATATCTTTATTTCATATACTTTTGCAAATTGTGTACAAACTTCTTCATATTATTGAGCCTAGAAATGTTTTGACTTTAAGTTGGTGATTATTTGTTATTATGAACATTATTACAGCACACAGTGCACCCAACCAAATGTGACCTATTCATTTGACCCATCAGTGAAGGAGTAGTGGGCAGCTGGTGTGGGTATCCTGTTCATGAGTACCTCAGTGGTACCTTTAGTGGATCCAGAACTTGAACCGGTGACCCTCTGATTACAGGGCCAACTCCCTAACCGTTACACTACCAACATGTGATGTGCTTGTCTTGATGTGATTTAAAGTCATCCATTATTTATTAATAACAGTTATATTACTCATTATAATTAATTTTGTTTCCTGCTATCATTAATACTGAAGCTGAAACGCACAGAACAACCTGCTGAACAACAGTGCTACTGTTAGAGATGTTGGTGACTCCAACAAGGGGAGCCTTCCTGTGGTCTCCATGGATGTCTGTGCCCCAGTGCAGGGACAGTGATGGGGTCACTATATGCAAATAAGTCACCGCTCTTCAGACGAGACATTAAATTAAGATCCTGACTCTCGCAAAACATGATTAGGGCAGGGACCTGCTATCTTTCTAAAAGAGTTAAGGTGGGACGAATCCTGATGTTCCAGGGTGGTGGTGTGGTGGTTGTGGTCTAGTGGTTAGGATACTGGCCAAAGGACTAAAAGGTTGTGGGTTCAAATCCAAGCTCCAGCATTACCACCAAGGGCAAGACTCTTAACCACATTGCTGCAGGGAGACCTTTCCTGTAGTTAGGAAATGGAAGTCACTCTGGATAAAAGCATCTGCTAAATGCTGTAAATGTTTTGATAAAACCCATCACCCTTTCAGATCTTGGCTCCTAATCCTCTCCCCATCACTAACTGCTAAATTCTTTACTGCTCCTTCAGGTGCATAAGGTACAGTTTGAGCCTCATCCAGGTTGAGCCAAACATTGTTGCTGGTGGAAGTGGAGAGACATAGACTCCGAAAAGTGCTTTGGGAGTCTAGAAAAGCTTTATAGAAATGTAACTCTCATGCTCAAATAAGATCTAGGATTGTCATCTTTAAATCAATAACCACCTTTAATAAGACCATCCCCAAGAACTGCTCCTGCCAGCTGCCCACCGTCTGTTGTGGTGCACTGTGTACTGTGCTGTGTTCACAATGACAAATATTCACTCACTTTCACTTTAGATTGTGTGTTTGTTATGAGTCTGGCACTTTCTTACTTTTCCTGTACACCACCAACTAATCAGACCAGGCGTTTTGTAGGTGTGTCCAAGCAGAACATTAACACTGGGCAAAATGACCTCTGCGTTTGACCCATCCGTAAAGGAGCAGTGGGTAGCTGACATGGCCAGTGGTACCTTTACCGGTTCGGGACTTGAACCGGTGACCTTCTAATTACGGTGCATACTGTACTCCCTAACCGTTACACTACCAACTGCTCCATTTCGTAGATGGTTTAAGACCGGACTAATAAGGCGAGATGTACGAGGTGTTCCTTATGGACAGACTGGACTTCTGCCTTAAATTATCATGTTAAAACAATAAAACGCTCCATCAGAAAGGTCTCCGTTTTAAACATCTGCGCAACAGCAAGCAGCAAACGTGTAGACTCCGCCCATCTGAATATCCGTCCAATCATGAGAGCGCCTTCTGCTGTAAGGCGGGCCCAGGGGCTCTCTGGCCAATCAGCGGCCTCCTTTTCCGCCCTTTTGCTTCGAAGGCGCAGGCGTCGGTGGAACGCGGAGCAGCGGCGTGAGCGCGAGTTTCTCCAGCCGGAGCGAAGCGGAGACACGGAGACACGCCGCGCCCGGTGCAGCACCAGCACCAGCACCACCACCTCCACCACCAACAACAACAACAACAACAACAACGCAGTAAGAGAACGCCTTTTGTCTACTTTGTGTTGCTGAGTCGCGGCGAAACCGGAGCGCCACCGGGGTTTTATTGGCGCGGTGCACGTTAGCAGTGTGGCTAACTCGGTTAGCTGTGATGTGTGATGAGAGAACAACGCTCCTGCAGTCCAAACCCCCGTTTACCTCAAACACTCGCTGCTGTGGAGCAGAAATGCAGCCTTGTTGTGCTATTTTTAGACACACGATCACCTGATACAGTTAATAGAGGAAGGGATAGGTTTATCAATCACTTGAAACTCCAAGATTCGGGATTCCTTTTTGTTGCTTATTTAGTTACTAGAAGTAATGGAGTACAGCCTGTTCGACTGTAAGACTGTGCCAATTAAAATGGAAATTAACAGTAGAAGAAGTTTCGAGAAACTAAGTGTAACGAATACGTTTCCTAAAAATAGATTGATGGTGTACAAAAAGCGTGTTTATTTTTCTCTTTTGGGAAACGTAATGCAAGTTGGTATTTCACTCTTAGACAGCGTTTCAGTTTCTCTTTCTTGTGTGATAATTACACGACTGCTTGGGATGTGTGTGTGTGTGTGTGTGTTTGGGGGTCAGATCAGGCCCATGTGGGTTTTTAGTCGCGACCCCACACACACACACACACACACACACACACACACACACACACACACACACACACACACACACGCGTCACGTGACCGGGACCACGCTGTGCCACGCCCCCTCCAACCCGTTCACCCCGAACACACAGATATCGTGAGGAAAATTACATTTATATTCACATTTTTATTATCTAATTAGTCTAATTAGTTTTTTTTCATGGTTGAGTCCCCGTCCTGCTTTTACTGCCTTCGCCCCGGAGCTGTGAGGCTCACACTGGTAAATGTTCTTGTTTGAAGGCCTTAGCTTCCCTGGTTTTGTTAGCATTAGCTTGGTAGCTCCGGTTCGGAAGTGTCTTGTCTGAGGTCAGTAGGGCTGGACGATCGGATTCAAAATGGACGATTTACAGTTTATTATTTACAGCTTGATACTTTGAGCTTTAGTCACAATAAATTGTACTATAATTGGACTTACAAATTGTGTTTGTTGGACTCTATTACAGTAATATATTGCAATAGTTTTATTTTCAAACGGTTTGAAATATTGTTCATGTTGTGGAGCTCGATACATTGACCAGACGTAGAGGTAAGTGGATTATTATTTTTCTAATCTCTTGGTGTAGCAGTGCTAACCTGCTCCCCCTGATGCCTCCTTATGGATCCGGGTGGGAGTGATCTGGAGTCGAGTCTGCCCCAGGCTGACAACCCCTGCCTGATCGTGGAGGACTCGCAGCCGGACAGCGTGGCCCTGGAGGACGACCCCGACAGCAGCTACCGAGCCCTGCTGACCCGCCGCCTCTCCAACCTGCAGCCTCCCTCGCACAGCCCCGTCCTGGTGAGAACACAGACACACGCTGTGACCGTCGATGCAGTGGACAGCAATTCAGCATCTGCCGATATCATAAAGTCTGCTACAAAATGATTTTAATTCTGATCAATACAGGAGTATTTGTACAAAATATTAACTTATTGGGGTTTCTTTAATTCTACAGTTACATCATATACTGTTTAACTATAAATGTTCATCATTATAAGAGTGAACAAATGTATAACAAACTTATTGATCACTTATTATATCAAACATTGGTGAATGAAGTCTTCTTTTAATTTAAATAATGTTCAGTATAAAGTGAGGTTACAATATGTTTGTGTAGGTTTGTGTAGGTTGATGTATTATTACACCCCTAGTATACTTTAAGGTATTGCTCCATATGTATATTTACATATTCATTATTTACTATCTTACCACTAGAACACCATCAACCCCCTGACCATATGGTGTAAAAGAGTAGAAATGGCTTTTCTTCTTATTTTAGTGGAAATGTTGATAGTCAAGTTGCTTTGCTTTTCAGGAGCTGATCTCGTCCTCCTCCTCTAAAGGCCGATGCTCTCAGAGTGACAGCCAGACTGAAAAAAGTGACGCTGTGTCTAACTCCGGTACGTATGTGTTGGAGACGGTGCCAAATCTGGCACTTAATAAGATGTCCGGTAGTGATGTAAAAGTTCTGAAATGGAACCAGTATCAGGGTGGAAGTATGAAACTTGCCTTGTTTTTACAAATTCCACAAAGCTGCTACAGCCTTAGTCCTGATAACGCAAAATATGCATACCAGTCTCTCTCAGTACTGGTAGTTAAGTGAACTTTGACTCAGTTTCATTTCGTTCTCAGAGCAGGAAAGTCATTTAATGTTGATAAATTTTTGGACAAACTGATGAATGTGTTTTTCTTGTAGATAATTTGCAGTCTAATCTGAGCTCTGCAGCGGAACACAGTCAGGTTTTTAAAGTCTGTACACGTCCTGACGCTAAAAGGTACGTACGTGTGATGGAGGTAGTAATGTCTTTAACATTTTGCTTAAAAATGTGTATACTAGGGCTGGGCGATATGACCTTAAATTAGTATCAAGATTAATTGAAGAGTTTGAATTGGGGCGATTATTGGCGGCCAATATTAGCCATTTTGCCGATTATCAGTATCAGTGTTTAATTTTGACCATCACCGATATCAAGTAATTACAAGGCTCCACTGCCGTCTCTTCTCTCTGTGCCGCTTGCTCTCGACTAGCTGCTTCATTTAATGTCCCGCCCACAACAGTCACTGATTGGCTATATGTCACACGAGTAGTAGCCAATCAACACTGAAGCGTTGTTGTCACTCGCACCATACTCTCACACGAGTACAGCGTGAAGCTCCGAGAAGGAGAAGAGGAGAGTTTCAGCTGAGCTTGGTGTTTATAAAATTCAACATTTTGACAGAGAATTTCTTGATTTTTTTTTTTTTTTTTTTTTGTATATCGGTTCCAAATATCGGTATCGGCCCCATTAACTAGCAATAGTCACTATTGATATCGACCCTGAATAAACAATAATGGCCAACCTCTAGTTGATAGCATTTTTTAAAATAATTGAAATAAATATGATCTGCAAAATTATGTTGTTTAGAGCTTCTGAATGTTGGTTTGAATTAATAATTTTTAAAATTTGATTTTCTGTTTTCACAAAAGTGAGCGAGGCAGCATGGAGAGCGGAGCTGATTCCACCACGCACTGCATGCAGACTGAAGGTGAGAGCAACAATAATATGTTGTCATTAGAGTGAGTTAATTTGTTATAGCACCAGTAAGATGCTGTTTATCTGGACCCACATCTCTAGAGGGCATGTCTCAGTTTGGCCTGCTGGAGCTCTCTGAGAGTCAGGGTGTGTTTGATGAGGCCCAAAACGGAGAGAGCGAAGATGAAGAGGTGGAGGTGACGCCTGCCAACCTCCTACACAAAGATGAACACAAACCAGCCGCCCAGAGTAAATCTGAACTCAGCCAGGATGGTACTTCTAGAAGGTAAGAAGCTGCAGTGGGTTCGATTCTTCTTTCACAGTGCTGTGTTCTTCGTGCTTTAAGGCTTTTTTTTATTTCCAGGTCGGAGGTGAGCTCCAGCAGCCCCACTGCTCCTCAGAGGTCAGAGGCCAGAGCGCTGAGTGTCCAAGCTCTTCTGCACTCCCAGGTCTCTGAGTCTTTACAGGATGAAGATGAAGATGAGGTGATGTCCTCCCAGGATGACCTGTTTGATGGAGAGAGGAACGGTGAGAAGCACTTGCAGCGTTTGCTTTGTGAGCTGCATGAACAGTTCCAGTACTCAGTACGAGGACAGGGTCCATACAGACAGAAATGACAACATAGTGCCACTGTTAGACTCGTTTTTGCAAATAATCAGTGTACCTATTGTCAGATTTTTCTAGAAACGCATTAAGAAATGAGGTAAGACCTGTGCCTAGTACTGTAATTCTACACCAAATTTAAGCAGTTCAGTTGCAGAAACGCACAGTTTTAGAGGAGGCAGTGGACTTCATCATGCAACACAGATGTGAGTTCTGTTGAGGGGCCAGATGAACTTAAACTAAATTGACTAAGAATCTGTGGGTGTGTGGACTTCTGAGATTTCAAGTTTTAAAGATGATCAAAAAAAAAAAAAAAAGGTATATTTTTTGTGAACATTGCTAGAATGTTACTACGGTGAACAGATGAATAAATGTGTCCTTGTGAGGGCTGTGAGTGTGATAAGCTGCAGAAATGATTTCACATATTTCTTATTTTGGTGTATCAGGTTCCAAGGTGGACAGCACAGTGGCCGAGCCGGAATCTCATCGGTCCACCTGCACCCCAGCCCACAGCCTCCACCTGCTGCACTTGTCCGGCCAGGGCACGCTTGTGCAGGAGAGTCTGTCCCAGTAAGATTGCAGCACACATTTACGTTCAGAATTCAGATGTCCAGAACCAGACACACAAACAGCGCTGCCTACATATAAAACGCACACCTCGGCAAGGCTGTTGACTCTGTATTTCTGCGTTTTTTTTGTTATTCAGCTGCACCACAAAAACCAAAATGTGTGAATCGTGCTGTTGATTTGGAGAATCGTTACACGTTAATGCCTGACCATTAAGAATGAAGGCTGGCTCAACACGTTTGCACAGAAGTGTAGTTGCACAACACATTTACAGCAGTGCAGTCAGCTCTGTCCTCTTGTGTTCTGAGCAGTAGGTTGGGAACACAGTTGTAGAAATCAAATTTGAGTAAAGCATCACTCTTATATTTACAACAGACACTCTTGTCCAGAGCGACTTTCATTTCCTAGTTACAGGCGCAATGTCAGGTTAAGAGTCTTGTCCTAGAACCCAGTGGTGGTAGTGCAGGAGGTAGGATTTGAACCCATGACCTCCAGAGACCCAGAGATGAACATCCTACCACTAGACCACCATCAGCACAACGTCCGTGTTCAAAGTTTCCAACAGTATGACAGGAAAAATAGCTGTGCAGCTCCACACTTTTGGTCTTAATCTGTTGTCTTAATGCCGCACAACATTGCTCTGCTATTATACTCTCCCAAAAAGAGGTGATGTAAAATCTATGTAATACTATAGTAATCTACTATTTTCAGTCAGTGAGTCTCATTAAATGTTATTTTTAAATTGATGAATTTAAATCAAAACGCAAATCAGTAATGAGGCATCTATCAAACACTTAGGCTGTGTTTTCAGCATCTTATTTAAACTCCTGCTTTGTAGTGAAATGGTGTGTTGGTAAAAGTGAGATACAGAGGAACCTTCTAAATCAACACCACAGAAAAGAAAATCGTCGGCGTATTAAACAGTAACGTAAAGAGTAAGTTAAAGAATATCTACTCATGTTATTTGTCCCACTTCAGGCAGAGTGTAGACTTTGTGGCAGCAACCCAGGACAACCCGAGTCAAACTCCCATCATAGTGCCCAACTCCCCCACAGGAGAGCTGCATGAGAAAGGTGGGCAGCCGATTTGTGCAGCTGTTATTTTTAAGGTTTCGATATTTGTGTCCTACTGCTAACCAGCTCCGTAATCACTTTTATTCAGTCTGTAACAAGGCTGCAGGATCTCCCATGGACACCTCGGGCCCCGTCGAGAACAAAGCAGAGCAGGACGAAGGCGAAGCGATGGACACCGACCCTGCGCCCAAACCTGCTGCGTCCAAACGCACCTCTCCAGCCCAGACGTCGAGCAGTTTTACCCCGGAGAGGAGCCTGTCCCTGCCAACGCAGCCCGAGTTCTCTCATGTAGGAGTCCCATCTCAGCTGCTGCATTTTTATCTGCTGTCTCTTTTCTCACGCACTAAAACACAGTGTTGCTTTTTGTAGGATGTGTTCATCCCAACGCCGAGTTTAGAAACTGAGGAGCGCAGTCCAGGTGCAGACACGTCAAAGAGGAAAGAAGCAGAAGACTTAAACCCAGATCCTGCAGCGCCGGGAACAGAAACGCATCAAAACGATGTCCAGCCTTCTGTAGTGACCGCCTCCTTTCAGCTGGAGCTGGAGAGTGAGAGCAGCATCTTCGACAAGAAGACTCAAGCCTTCCAGGTGGACGAGGTGGAGGACAGTCAGGCCACACAGATCGAGGAAATACGGGACGTCGGAGATGCCAATGAGAAGACGGACAAGAGCAATGAGAACGTTAATAAAGCTGCTAATTCACAAGTGGACTGTCAGGCTCCTGACCAGAAAAATTCTGAATGTGAAACGGACCAGGTACGTTTATCCGCCCCGGCACCGACCTCGCCGCCTGCAGACGGGCGCAACGTGAATGTAAGTGAGGAGCCTCGCCCCTCTCAGGAGGCTCCGAACCCCACGCCCCCGCAGGTGGACGGAGCAGCGTCCAGTTCCAACCATGAGAGCACGACTCCTGCTGAAGAACCCGCTCCTGTCAGCCTGGCCGCAGCATCGCAGTCCCAATCGGTCATCTCTCCTCACCAAAACGGCACCGGTGAGGCATCTCAAAGCCACAAACTCCAAACTGGTGGTGCAAAGGCTGTGGATGAGGAAGAGGAGGAAAAAATGGATGAAGGAGAAGAGGTCCAGAGCACCAGCAGGACTGAAGGTTCTGTAATCGGTCTGGCACTTTCCCAAAGCCAGGTTTGCTCTCCGGAGCCCATGGAGGAGCAGGACCAGGTGGATGAAGAGGAGAAGGAGGAGGAAAAGGGTGCAGAGACGCCCCAAACAGTGTCCAGCGGTGAGGGTGGGGCGGCCAGTTTCACCGTCATGGTGCTGGAGGAAAGCCAGAGACTCTCTCAGGAGGAAGAGGAGGAGAAGAAGCCGCTAGGGAGGTCATCGCCGGTCAGAAGCGCCTCACAGCCCACGTCCAGCTCTGTCCAGCAGGACACGCCCCTGCTCAACAGGAAGGTTGCAGCATCCCAGCCCAGCGGCTCGGCCCCTGACCTCCGACCGTCCCCCTCTCGTCCCGAAACGGCCCCGAAGGCGAGCGATGGCGCCCCGCAGGAGCCGAAGGTGGACAGTTTGGCCAACAGAAGCCTGAGTGACAGTTCTGCAGGTGTGTGTTGATGTAGTGTCTCCTTAAAAACATACTAGTGTGTGTTGTCACACGACTGCGACATCCAGTCTGCAAATGTGTGTGTTTGAGCAAACCTGCTCATTGATCATAATTGAGGTAAAATGTTGAATTAATCGTGATATTGATCTGAGGTCGTATCGCCCAGCCCTAGATCAGGGCGAAAGCTGCATCATCTTACCTGTTGTGGAGGTTCTTTCTGCTCAACCAGACTGGGAATGTGTTCTTGCTCCACAGATCTCCCGTTCCACTTCACGCTGCCCGGGGAGGGAGAGGTGATCGGGCCGGCAGACAGCGCGACCCCGCCACACGTCCGACAGCTGAAAAACACACCTCCGCTCCACAGCACGCCCATCGGTGAGTCTTTCTGCTCTTATGTTGTTCTCATTAGGGGTGTAACGATGCAGTGAGCAACAAGCCCATGGTACTGATCCAAAACTAAAACAGCAACCACGCGTCTTATGTATTATAAGTGCAGAGACGTCAGCTGGTTTGGTTACAACTTGACTTTGGCACAGTAACACAGGCTGCTGTGAGCCGTGGCTCAGGAGAAAAAAATGTTAAAAAGATATTTAAGTAGCTCTTTGTGATTTGTCAGGCTGTGCAATTAATCAAAGTTTTATTTCAATTACGATTTCGGCTCCAAACAATCACAAAAACAATGTAATCGAAAAAAAACAATTATTTTTATTTCATTTGTATTTTATTTATACATTTTGTATTTTTTGTTTTCAAGAGATTGTGGAACTGCACTACATTGCTGATTTTGTTTACTTTTTAATACAATATTTGAATATTACACTTTCTGTTATTTCAACAGGGAAAGTTTACATTTGCTGTTCTTTATGTGCAATAAATGCTATGTGTTTCCAGAGTCAATGAGTAATCGTGTTAAATAATCGTGATTTCAAGATTTACCAAAATAATCGTGATTATGGTTTTTTCCATAATCGAGCAGCCCTAGTGATTTGATATGAATGGAAGCGACGGTGTTAAATCAGCACCTGATATTGTCTCATATCGAGTGCTGGCTTCTTGGGTTGTGCATTAAAAATCGTGATTCTTTCTCTGTCGATTCAAAATTGATTCCAAAAAGTCGATTCATATTTTCCAACAAACGTAATGACTAGGACTGCGCGATATGGCAAAAAAATCATATTGCGGTACATTTTGAGCCCTAGGCGATAGACGGTATATATTGCGGTATATAATTAGATCTGTAAATTTCACTATAACTGTGGAAAGGGTAACATATCTCCCTAGCAAAGGCGTTCCAACAGGAAGTCGTATAATAAACGGTTAAGACATTTCAAAGTAGTTGTGAACCTGGAATATTTCTTTTTTTTTTTATTAAATAAAAAATATGAAAATTTAAAGGGCTACATTTTTGCAGCCTGTGCTAAAAAAGTTCTTAAAGTTCAATAACTTTCTTTTCTGTAAACAAAGACCAACAGATGGAATAAAATTAAATAAAAAGAAAAAGAACACTTTTTTAGTTTTAACATTAGTTTTATGCCAGTTTATGGCAGTTTTTTGCCAGGAACACAAGCCTATCCACAGTCTCTGGCTTAAGTGCAGACCGGTGGCATGTTACAATGTTGCCACCGGCGCTAAATGCTAGGGATGCACCGATCGATCGGCCAGCGATCGGAATCGGCTGATTTTTGGCCTGATCACTCACACGTATTGCCGATTACAAACCGATCTTGCACATGCACATTACTTGCAGCACAGCCATGCGTGCATTCAGGCAGCGTTCACATGTACGCTCAACAGAGGCGTTTCTCATTCCCTTCGAATGGGGTGACAATCGCTTGCCGCAAAAAATTTCGCGGGCTTCTTTCACAGGTTCTGCCTGTGAATCCTATTGACCGATGGCTCCTGGTCTTGTGATTGACTGCACACTACAGACAGTTTTTGCAGAAAAACCAAAGATGACGTAGAAAGAGGAACGGCGACAGGTAGATTAAACACAAGTTATACTTTATCAACCTTTATAGTTATAATTTAACAGTTAGGTCTTACACGTTTAATAAGCACGCAATCAATGGCTCCTCTTGCCCACTTGTCTGTCCCCAATTCAACATAAACACAGATGCAAAAGTTAATCACTAGATGATCACTAGATGATCAGCCGTTTTCCATAGTTGAGGATACAGGCTTCAGAAATCTGATAAATCACCTCTGCCCAAAATACACAATGCCAAGTAGGCGTTACTTTTCAGACGTCGAGTTACTGGAGTTGTGGCATTTTACAAGTTACATTTGATTTATTTAAATTTGTAAAGAAATTTTGTTATGAAAATAAAGCATTATATTAAAGAAAATTAGATTTTTGTTTGTATTTGCTGTAGAGCTGCCACTATTATATGTCACTATTATAAAAGAAACTAGTAAACAGG